>JAJIYU010013375.1:0-13882 GCA_030144865.1 Tinospora cordifolia
CTTTACTCGGTCGTCTAAATTGGTGGACAAAAATTCTCACAATGAAAATTTTCTTACAACAAAATTTGAGTTCATGATTTGATATTTTCTGATATTTAATTAAATATTTTTGAATGCTACATAAGGTTAAAAAATGTTGACACCGAGCGAGAGGAAGTTAAGACCCTTTCATGGGACACACACATGTACACCCATTGGTAGGCACTACTATAACTAGAGCATGGTTTTTTTCACCAACCCTTAATTAGTTCTTCAATTTGCCCATCCATCTAGAAAATGACGAAAACTTCAGGGAAAAAAAAAAAAAAACATAATCTAAAATTGCTGAAAATGACAACCTCGAAAACCCTAAAATCTAATGATGTCTATTCTCACTTACCCTTAAACTACTTCTCTATTCTAAGCCCATAATAAAAAATCCACTTTCTAAGAAATCTTAATCATTAATCTTCTATTTTTGGTACGCTTTTCAAATAGAAAACATTGTTTGAAGTGTTCAAAAGTAATTTTATTCATTTTAGAAGTGTTTGGGAATCGTTTAAGAAGTATTTAGTGTTATAAGTGTGTCATCTAACAAGTAGTTCAATGGAAAAAAAGACTAATTAAGGCTTGGATTTTATTTTATATCCTATTTTAGTCTCTAAGCAATTTTATATCCCTTTCTAAGTAAGTTTCTGTCAGCTGGGTGTCATGTCATCGCCCAGCTGGTGGAGGTTGCGTAGGAAGTTTCAGAACAGTGTTGCCCATTCAATGGGTGAGATAGTTTGTGAAATTTTAGAAGTGTCGCCCATTGAATGGGCGGCACATCTAAAATTTCAAAAATCCACCATTTAGGGGGTGAAATTTGAAATTTTAGAGGTGCCGCCCATTCAATGGGCGACACCTCTAGAACATCATATGAATGGGCGGCACCTCTGGAACATCAGAAATCTGACATTTCAAGTTCAAAATGGTTGTGGCTGCTAGGCGTTAATCATTATTTCCCCCTGCTGAGATCAAACTTTGGTTTTGGTCGTTAATCATCATTTTTCCCTGCTGATTACCCCTCTCAAATTCATATCTAGAGTTCATATCTTGAGGAAATTGTTGAGATATTTGGAAGTCAAATAAGGTCTCCATTTTGTATTTTGTTTCCTTTGTTTATGTCTCCTTTTGTGGGAAAGCCTTCTTACCATCATCCTCCTAACATTTGTATGAACAGTCATCCCTCATGAAAGAACCATTTAACAAGGCCTATTTAAGAGGTCTCTTTTCAGTAAAAATTCACCTTAAATAGAAGAATTAATTTGTTAATAAGTTTAAAACATTTAATTTAAAAACCCCTCAAATCACAATACAAATGACTTCCTAAACTTCATTCAAATAATCCTGTTTGTTTTTTAATTAAGTATTCCATCCATGCTAGGTGCAATATTTATGAACTTTTTGAGCAACAACAAGGACAGAAGAAGTTCAGAAATATGATATTAATAACCTCTATTCACTTTCTTAATTCTACACATTAATCTAAGAAAGTAAGAATTTGTATGTTTTACTCCCCATGTGCTTTCCTTTCATTTCATTCATGGCCTTTCATATTGGTATGAAGTATTAATAATTACTATTCAAGAAATGACAAAGAAAAAGTAGACAGTTTTAAAAACTACAAGAAGATACTCACCTTCCTTTCAAGGGTTGCCACTCTTTGATGGTATTCCTCTCTCAATGACTCATTGATGGAATGATTTGACTTCTTCTATAACATATGCTCAACAGTTACCCATCCAAGAATGAATACAATTTTCATGTAAATCTAGAATATCAATTTCAAAATCATAAAGCAAATCAAAGAATTATGACATTACAGATACCACAGGATAATCAAGCATGAAACAAGAACTAGCCCTAATGAAAAACCTATGAACACAAGACGTACCAAGTTCAAGCTCATCATTAACAAATTTGAATGACATAAAAGTATAAATGCAATAGTTAGCTATAGTATAGATCAATTTTTTTAGTCCCGTATGCGCCAACATCGACCGTTCGCATAGAAAAAGTAGTAAAGAAGTTTGCTATCATAGCATATATGAAATAAAAAGTATTAAAATCATAACTGGTAAAGTTGTCAATTTAAATTAGGCTTAATCAAGGTGGTGCCGCCCATTCTAGTCAAATTTTACACTAAGACCAATGATATTATTTTATAGTAAGATCAATTTCTTAAAAAATCTGAATAAAAATAAAAGACGAGTTGCTTCTTTTAAATTAATTAATAAATCAATTTATTTATAATACTTAATTGATGGAGTCTTGATGATCCCAATGTTTATCAAACGTGTCAAACTTACAAAAACGAGAAGATGTTGTCTCAACTAAAAAAATAAAAACCCTAATATGAAAAATTATATTGCATTATCCATCAAGTGATCATATAGCTTTTAGGAATGTAAACTTTGTGACAATATAATTTCTATATATTATATTACATATTTATAATTAGAAAAACATACCTTGCAAAAAATAGGAAAGAAAATCACAAAAAATCCTGTCAATTTAATATATATATCTTAATAATATAGTGATTAAAATATTGAATTAAGTAATCAACCAATATCCTAATAATATAGTGATTTTCTTGTAGAAGTATGATACTAATTGAATGTTACGATTTAAATTTTAAGATGAGAAGGTATGACCTTCACAAAAATTAAAGATAATTCATCAATGATTTGATCTTAATGTACATCAACATTTTAAATGGTTGTCTATAATCACTTGCTCAAAGGTTTTCAATTTATTTTTAATAAAGAACTCTTGAAAAACTTTTTTGAAAACAAATGAATTTATTATATTTAGACTTACTAACCCAAGTAGAAAAAATATTATAGTAACGTACAAGATATAATATTTATTTATAGTAGATAATGAAATAATAAAATATTTACGTGAATTGAAAATAAAAGATTAAAGTAAAGAAAGGGTGAAAGACCCAACAACTTGATCAATTTTAAGATTAAATATCTAGATTATTGAAAGCATCACAGACACATATTCCCTACTAAGTAGGTGAATGTTGGATATTTGAATGCGTTTGTACTCTGGCAATTTATTTATTTATTTATTAATTTTAAAACTTGAGAAACATTTTCTTCTCACATGCAGCTTCCTCAGAAATTAATATTTCCAATCCATACTGATCAGGTTGCAATTGCAAATAATATTTCTAATAAAATGTTTTTTCTTTTAAATTTTTAGTAAAATTTATCTTAATGATATGTAACTATATACTTTCCTTCATGGAATTGATGGGTTTTTATGAAATATTCTAAGAAAATGCTGTCTACTAATACACAGTGATAAGTGAAAGAATGTAAGTTAAACAAATATAATCACATTTTAAGAAACTTTAATTTTATAAAATTATTTTTATTCATTAATTTTTTTAGTAAAATGTGATTATATATTGTTGATCATTAAAAAATAAAGGATAATTTTGATAATTTTAGAAAGGTGGTACATGATTGTTAAAGAGTATTTTCTGTATGCATAACTAGTCAAGGAGCACATTTTTGAGCTAGAAGCTAATCATAAATAAGAAAAAAAAAATGCAAAAGTTTATGAACTAGCCATTCATAAATTTGTGGGAATCAAAATATTATAGAGATGTAACTGAAACTAAACCCTTTTGGTCATTTAGAAAAAAAAAATATTTTAACAACTTCGAGATTTTATATATTTGTTTTACCAAAAAATAATAGATCATCCTTATATATTAAAAGCAATATTTATTCTTTCTCGCTCTCTATATGTATATGTATATGTAAAGAAATCAATAGATCTTGCTTACATATTAAAAGCAACATTTTCGTGGGCTACAAATTAAACCTATGGAGATAGGCTTTTGGCCCACCATCTAATCCCTGCATGTGAGCCCTGATGGGGTGTGTCCAGGCAAGCCCCATCGGCCATGCGTTTAGATAATATTTTATTAAAAAGGGAATAAATTCTATAATATATATATATTTTTTTACTTGTGAAGGGAACTTGACATTAGAGGATGCTTAAACAAAAAACTTATATTTTTTTATAAGGTAAAAAAGAATCAAGTTGTTAGATTATTAGCCAAAATTCTCCAAATGATGAAAATGTAAATTTGATAACTGAAAACATAAGAATTTTATATAGAAAATTGGTGATTTTCCTTCAGAAGATGATAAATCTGTTTACTTAGTTGGTGAAAGAGTTAGGGAATTATGTCTCACTGCTTCTCTTTACTCGGTCGTCTAAATTGGTGGACAAAAATTCTCACAATGAAAATTTTCTTACAACAAAATTTGAGTTCATGATTTGATATTTTCTGATATTTAATTAAATATTTTTTTCGAATGCTAACATAAGGTTAAAAAATGTTAACATAGGGTGTAACACCCTGAAACTTTGTGGTCATGCAACGTTTTGAGTAGGCATCAAAGGAAATAAAATAATAAATTGACAATCGATATTAGTTTGAATTGACTAGAGAAAAAAAAGATAAATAGATATATGATGAAATGTAGCATTAGAAAATTTTATGGGTTGGTGAAAGTAGTGATTGGGAAGTAAGAATAAATTGATGATTGAAAAATATTTATAAATATAATAAAAAATTAAAATGAATAAGAAATGATATTATTAATATATAGACTTAAAATAAAAGTTAAATTAAAATAATTAGCTGGAAAAAAAAATCGAAATATGAAGAAAGAACCATAATTATCTGGTTTGTGCGGTGAAAAGAAGGAAATCAAAGAAGAATTTTGGAAACTCATGCAATGCACCAAAATTTTTTGGTTAGCGGCACATGAAGAAGAACCGAGAAGAGAGGCTGAAGGAGAAGTTGGAGGCTGTTGCTGCTCTGGGTTGTTGTCGCACGAACAGGGGAAGAATAAGGAAGCTGGAGAGGAAGAAAACGTCTGTAGCAAGCAGAAGAAGAATTCCGGCTGCTGTTGCTGTTGAAGGTGAAAAACGAAGACGGAGAAGAAGCTATAAGCTGCTGCTTCGAGCTATTGTCGCAGCTACCATGAAGCGAGGAAGGGAAAATAGGGGAAGGAAATGGGAGCAGAACAACGGTGCTCTGTTGTCGTTGCTGCTACTGTTGCTGCTGCTATTGTTGCTGTTGTTGCTGCCGTTGTTGTTGTTGCTGCTGCTGCTACGTTGAAGAAGGAGAACGGAGAAGGAACGAACAGAGGAAGAACTGAGGCAGCTGAGGATTGCTTGGCTGTACGTTCAAGAAAACAGAGGAAGGGAGAGGCTGCCGTGCGGGAAGAGAAATAACAGAGAAGAAGAAGGGGAGCAGCTGCATTTCTAGTTTGGAGTGAAGAACAAGGGATGAAGTCGTGCAGCAGATGTATGTAGATTACTAGTTGGCTGTGGAAAGGGGGAAGAGAAGAAGAAAAACCAGCTGGCTGTCCATATTGCTGCTGGTCCGTGACAATGAAGAAGATGAAAGGTGTGTGTGTGATTTGGTTACAGCTGCCATGAAACACGAACAACAGAGTGAAGAAGATGAAGCTGGTATATGGTATGATTTGGAGTCTTGTGAACGTGTGGTGACGATCAGAAGAGAGGAATGAAGGGATGCTGCCGTTGCTGTGTTTGTTTGAAGAAGAAGCTAAGAACGAAGAGGGGTGATGTGTGTTGGATCTCTGGGCATAAAACTGTGAGGAATAATCTGCTGTGCGTGTTGAACAGTCGTGTCTGTTTTGCTGAATGAAGGTGCGTTATGTTGATTCAAGTTTATGTGGGAGTTGGCTAATGTCTCTGGTCCGTGGTGTTATTGGTTTAGACAGTGCATGATTGAAATGGGCTATTTGGTGTGTTTGATTTCTAGTGGCGATGGAAGAATGAAGGGGTGATGAACTAAACAGGGCGGTGTGATTTTGGTTGTTGGCCGCTGTTTGTAATTTGGGGTTATGGAGGTTGCTGGCGGTGATTCAAAGAAGATGAAAGAAATTCAATCTGAAATTGGTGTTAAACTGCTAGAGGGAATTCCATGTACTTTTGATGAAGAAGATAGAAACTTGTGCGTGGGGCTGTTGAAGAATGATGAACAAGCGACGGTGATAGGCCGATCTACTCGAAGAGAAACGTGTGACAAAGAGGTCTCATCGCTAGCATCGTTCGAGCGAAGCAGCGGAAACAAGGTATATTTTGAAAATTTTAAATTTTAGTATGAAATTTAATTTTAGTTGATTATAGATGAAAATAGAAAATAATAAAATTTTCTTATTTAAATAGAGATTAATTAAATCAATTACAAAAATTAGTTAGAACATTTAAAAAATAAAAATAAAAATTTAATAATTAGATTATTTATTAATTATTGAACACGAGGATAAATTGATATAATAAAATTAAAGTGATTATTTCCTAATAATTGCTGTACCTCACAAGTTACATTAATTTGCTGGTTGACGGTCAGTCCAATATAATCGAATATAAACTCTTATTCTTATGTTTTGCGGTTTAATAGGGTTCTTATTATTATATCCAATATGGATCCCCGGCTGGGATCTGTAATTCTTTCCACTTCTCGAAGTATAATGACAGACCGCGAGGCTCGATTAGAAGGAATCGGTGGAGAAATATTGTGTAATTAATCTTTTAAATTAGGATTGAAAAAAAAAGTTTTCCAACACATTAATAGCTTTATTTAATGTTAGAAGTAAATATTTAATAATTTAAATTTAGTTAAAAATATGAAAAATAAACATTAGGAATTTAAAATCTTTTATAAGAAATTAATAAAATCTTAGGCCCTGAAACATAACTTGGAACATTTAGAAGCTTTATTTTGTTCGTAACTAAATTAATCATGATATTAATAAATTATTTAAATTTACGAAAATTCAGTTATTAGAACTCTAATTATATGATAAAAGCTTGCAAGTAAATTATTAAAGTTGAAATTTTAAATTAAAGAAATTTAGAGGACTTAGAAGTTATTTTAATTATAATGTATAAAATTCTAGAATTTAGGAATAATTCAAAATTAGTTGAAACTAATATCTAATTACATAATTAGTTTGGAAAAATAATTTGAATAAGATCTAATATAAATTAAGAACTTAGGAATTTTTATTGATTCTTGAATTTTAGATTTTATAATTGAGAATATCGGGTATTTCGACAGAAAGCAAGGCGCCTTGAAGATTGGCAAAATCAGGTGGGCGTGACTTCCTTGCTCATATATATTATATAGATTTAAAATTCAAAGAATTTGTTTGAATAGTTCTAAGTTATTAGAATTTTATTAGGAAATTGGTTGGAATTGTTTGGCTTATTTAAATGATGTGTGATGTATGATGAATTATTTAATCCATGTGTAATTAGTTCATGACATGATCTTGCATTTAGTTTTACTCAATTATGGCATGTATGTCTAGGGAAATGTATATCTAGATCCTATTGTTTATTCATGCACCTTATCATGTTAACTTGCAAGCATAGTTTGGATTATATTTTCTAGTATATAGTATGATGCTTGTTGTGATTGAGATTCTTTGTAAAACAAAAATAAGATGATAGTTTATTAAGAATTCAAGTACCGGTGCGATTGTCGAGCCGCAAGGCGGATCATAGGTATTCCCAACCTTGAGCTTGGGAGTCGGTACGAGTCGCAGTAAGTACTCTCTTTTAGACTGTGATACTGAGATATGACTGATTTTAGATGGTACCAATACCTGAGGCCTCTATGATTACGATTAGATTGGATCATAGGAAATACCGAGAGGCATCTCAACCCTCTTCCGGTCTTAGACTTCAACCAAAATTAAAAGAATGTTTGAAACGCGTAATGTTTGAAAGTGTTTGTAATATTTTGGATTGAGTCTGTATAATGCATGTGATGTGTAGGAATGATCACATGTATAATGCATGTGATTTCTCCTCTCAAATTCATATCTAGAGTTCATATCTTGAGGAAATTGTTGAGATGTTTGGTAGTCATATATAGGTTCTCCATTTTGTATTTTGTTCCTCTGTTTATGTTTCCCTTTGTGGGAAAGCCTTCTTACCATCATCCTCCTAACATTTGTATGAATGGTCCTTCCTCATGAAAGAACCATTTAACAAGGCCTATTTAAGAGGTCTCTTTTCAGTAAAAAATCGCCTTAAATAGAAGAATTAATTTGTTAATAAGTTTAACATTTAATCTAAAAATCCCTCAAATCACAATGCAAATGACTTCCTAAACTTCATTCAAATAATCCTGTTTGTTTTTTAATTAAGTATTCCATCCATGCTAGGTGCAATATTTATGAACTTTTGGAGCAACAAAAAGGATAGAAGAAGTTTAGAAATATGATATTAATAACATCTATTCACTTTCTTAATTCTACACATTAATCTAAGAAAGTAAGAATTTGTATGTTTTACTCCCCATGTACTTTCCTTTCATTTCATTTATGGCCTTTCATATTGGTATGAAGTATTAATAATTATTATTCAAGAAATGACAAATAAAAAGTAGACAGTTTTAAAAACTATAAGAAGATACTCACCTTCCTTTTAAGGGTTGCCACTCTTTGATGGTATTCCTCTCTCAATGACTCATTGACTGAATCATTTGACTTCTTTTATAACATATGCTCAACAGTTACCCATCCAAGAATGAATACAATTTTCATGTAAATCTAGAATATCAATTTCAAAATCCTAGAGCAAATCAAAGAATTGTGACATTACAGATACCACAGGATAATCAAGCATGAAACAAGAACTAGCCCAAATGAAAAACCTATGAACACAAGATGTACCAAGTTCAAGCTCATCATTAACAAATTTGAATGACATAAAAGTATAAATGCAATAGTCAGCTATAGTATAGATCAGTTTTTCCAATCTAGTGTGCGCCAACATTGACCGTTCGCATAGAAAAAGTAGTAAAGAAGTTTGCTATCATAGCATACATGAAATAAAAATTATTAAAATCATATCTGATAAAGTTGTCAATTTAAATTAGGCTTAATCAAGGTGGTGCCGCCCATTTAATGGCCGACATCACTTTGTAACAAAAAAAAATTATGAAAATATTCAAAGTGGTTGCTGCCCATCCAATGGGCGGCTTTAGGTTACAAAAAAAAAATTAAATAAATAACGTAGGCAAGTTGCTACCTAGCTGGTGCTGACATGGCGCCCAGTTGACAGAAACTTGCTTAAAATATGATTTAAAATAGGTTGCAGACTGAAATCAGATATAATATGTTTATCAAGCCTGAAGTCATCTTTTTTCCTAGTTCAATCATAATGAAAATAATTACAACACAACTTCACCCCTTAGAATATGTTAATTTTGCATATACACTATTTTTATGTAAAGATAAAAATATTTTTATTACAAAGAAAAAAATAATCTTTTTTTTATCACAAATTAAACATGATAATAAAGGATATTTAAATGAAATATTTCTAATTTTTCCCAAGTAATAAAGAATCCAGTTATTAGTTATTAGCCAAGGTTCTAATACTATGAAAGTGTAAATTTCATACAAGAAATTGGTGATTTTCTTTTAGAAAATTTACAAACTCCTTTATCTAATTGGTGAATGATAGAATGAGTTAGGAAGATGTTTTGTAATTAGTTCCCAAGTAAATCATAAAATCCTTGTTTAGTTGGTGCAAGAGTTACAAAAATACTTTTCTAGTGCCTCTCTTTACTCACCATAATTAACCGTGTTGTAATGACCCTTAATGTATAAAACTCGACGTGTCAACTTCGATTGTACATTTTTTTTTAATATACAAACAAAACTTATTTGAGAAAAATTGGGACTTAAAATGTAGTGACTATAAGAAATGAAAATATAAAAATTATAACATCGTAGAACAGTGACTAGAGAGCAGAAAAAAGGAAAAGAGGCGTGGTTCTTTACGGGGTAGAGATTGAAATGCAAATCTCATGTCGGGACCCCTTCTCTAAGCCAAGGGCAGCTTGACCGGCATAGTGGCCTGACGAACCTTCTCACCAAGTCGAGTTCGCCCGACCACTGTTAAGCCCTTTCCATAACTCATACAACAGACAATATCAGAATAACTGGGATACTAAAAAACAAAAATAAGCAACATCCAAAGCAGAAACATTTCATTAAATATTAGTTTTGTCCAAAATATATAATGACCCCTTACATATGTACAGAATGACCAACCTCTAATCAAAAGATCAAAAGAATAGGGATAGAATTGTGAGGGAGTTACGCTTTTCCCTTTGTCAGCCGTTGTAGAACCTGAAATGATGATAGAGTAGTGAGTCTAAAATCAACGTGGCTCAGTGAGTAGAAAGATCAGCATGTCAACTATAACCAATACTCCAAAACAATGCATGTATGCATGAACAGTAAAAATAATATGGCATTCGAAAGTGTGACACAGTATAAAAACAGTTATAAACAGTGCATCAGCTTTTAAAAACATCTAGAATCCATGCCAATAGGAAAAACATATCCAGGCTAGGTTAACTTAACAAATCCAACCAATGGTCATTGCTCGAGCGGGTCCTGAGTCAGGCGTACTGGCCACTCAAGCGGTCGTGAGCTAGGCGTACTCTGCGAATACCATAACCCCTCGCTCGGCCCTCAAGTGCTATGACTCAAGCGGGTTCATGAGCTACGTGCATTGATCATATGCCCTAACCCTTGGCGCTCGGACCTCGAGTCTATCACAGTTACATCAAGTACCCTCCCCGACGCTCGGTCCTCGAGCCTATGGTCTCACTACCAGTGTACATCTACCAATTTCAAAACCAATCAGATGTATCTAAGACTTGTGAAACCATTTAAACCATGTCATTTCATACAAGTTTTATGCAAGGAATAAAAGTTATAAAAAACACCTAAGTCAAACTACTCACCTTGGGTCCTGCGCATCGGTGTCCCGTCGACAACCGACCTAGTCCTGTAGTACTCTATCAAATCTGCATCAATTAAACTCAATATCAGTTCTATTTATGCAGTGGCCTAATCTCTAATCTCTAATCTCACTGTCCCTAGTCCCTAGTCCCTACTCAGTCTCGATCGACCTGGGTCGTTTCGGTCGATCGGTCAAACTTGGTCAACTCTGGTCAATGTGGTCATCCTAGTCACTTTTGGACAATTTGTGCCCAAATTGGGTCAACATAGGGCATTCGGGTCAAAATTGGGTTAAAAGGGTCAAAATCCCCAATTCCCATCACTTAGGCACATCTTTAGCTTATGACCCTAACTGCGCAACAATTTTTTTTGATTTTTTTGCGGGTAATCCGTACATCGAATTTGTGCCAAATTCTTCTAAATTTGTCTAGACTCCTCAAATCTTCCCCATAATTTTAAATCATGATTTTAGGATTTCATTTGATAGTACTTTTAACTTAGATATTAGGGTCTTTGTGTTTTCAGATTTTATGTGACAGGTAGTGACTGTTTGCCTAATTTAACCTATTTATCCATATTCAAATGCTCTAAAATTTGATAGAAATAATCTAGACATACTGAGGAATCGCTACACCAAATTTCAGCTCAATCCACTGAGGTTTGGCCATTTAATTTAATCTCAGTATTTTCTGTTGAATCACAAGAACTTCTAGGCTCACTCTTCCTAGCAGTAAAGTTTCCAAATTTCCTGTGATCAAGCCAACCGTTGGATTTATATAAAAATTTTCAGATTTGATCTATTCTTCTCAAAAAGTTACCAAAATTTTATTTCACAATTTTTAGACCTCGTTTGTTATATTTTCCAATAGTGATATCAGGCATTTGGTTTCCTCGGACTGCATGTGACAGACAGTCACTAAGTGGTCCAATTAACCTATGTTTCGAACTCAGAATGTTCTAAATTTGGCATGTATATTTTAGGTATATCTCATGACCTTTTTACCAAATTTTAGATCAAAATAATCATTTTTGGTTACTCAATTGATTCTTTACATTTTAGTCCTAAAATGGTTTTTTTTTTCCAATTTCCCAGTTTTCTAAGCTTTTAAGTGCCTAATTTTCCTCTCCACAGCACTGATCCGAGGGTCTATTTCACTGATTTTGAAAGGTTTCAGATCTCTGAACACTAGTCATCTAAAATAATAAGTAAGTATAACATTAATCACCCTCAATTACAAGTTCCATCATAGCAAACCTAAGGGATTTTTCATAAATTTTTCTAAGTCCTAGAATCCTAATTGACAAAGCACATTAGCAAGCATGGTAAATCATATTCACAAAGGGGTATGGTTCGAACTTTATACCTTCTTGTAGTCACCAATGTGAGCTTTAATCACTCCAAAATTCGGCCTGATCCGATGCTCCTATCCACTTCAATTGGTGGTTCAAAGTTGCCTCCAACACTACTTTTCTGCAAAACTGCTGTCACAGTTGGCGAGCAGTCCACTTTGACCCTGTTTTTGACACACTTATAAAGTTTATTTGATATTTTGTACAAAATGAAAGTTAAAGTAGATGTTTCAAAGTTTACAACGAGCTATCATACGTCAAAAATGGACCTCGGATGGGTTATGATCTAGCTCCACGAAGTTCAATTCAGCTCATAGTTGTAGTTTTTCTGGGTTTCCAAGTGTTGAACAACACGTTTTCTTAGCTGGTTTCGTTACTACTGGTCAAGCAATGGTGGCCGAGGCTTGTAGGGACTTGAAGAGGAGTGTGAGGGCTTTCCAATGAGTGGTCTCTTACTCAGTTTGGTTTAGGGACGAGGAGAACGAATTAGTCGAAGTTGGTTTCTCAAACATGCTAATAATAGAAAAAAATGGTGGTTTTGTGGCATGGTTTGGGGGGTTTTCTTACATGGCAATGCTTCACCACGTGGCTCGTTGAGTTGCCTGCAAGGTGCACAAACGTCCCCTACTTAAGCTTTGCCCAACGGAGCTGCCGAAGTGAGAAAATCCAAGGGCCAAAACTAGTTGTTGCTGGAGGATGGAGAAAAGAAGAGCAAAAGGAGAGGGGAGAGAAGGAAGGAGCGAGGGCGCTAGGCCGGCTGGCGTGTGGACTGGCCTAGCACTAGCTTGGCCCACATAGGCTGTTTGGCTCGCGCAGAACGGGCATAGGTAGTCCAGTCCTAGCACCTGGGCTGCCTAGGTCCGTTTATTTATTTATTTATTTTATTTTTTTCTTCCTTATACATATATGTATATATCTATGTATATATATCAAAATTTGGCATTTTTTTCTCTAAAATTATTGAAATGATCAATCTTTTATTTTCTCATCAAAATCTTCCATCATACGTCATTTTCTATTACTTATACAATTATTTTCTCAAAAATTGAATAATCCTCCAAAAATCACATTTTTCTCCCAAAATTTTCATTAATTACTTTAAAAATTTCATAATTATTCTAAAAATTCAATAATCAATTCCAAAAATTATTTCTCTCAAAAAAATTTTTTTTTCTTATAATTTCACATATTTTCTTCTCAAATTTACATTTTTTTTCTATTATTCTCATTTTTCTTCAATAAATAATATAAAATTGAGATAAATTCTTGTATTTCCATTAAAAATTTTAGAAAATACATATGTCGGACCTAAATATTTTTATGTATCAAAACATGAGTCGTCACATCTCAAGTAAGACGTTGTTATTTGCATGCCATTGAATTTAAGATAACAATTTGCATGTCTATGTGGCAATAAAAGAAGTCAAGCGACTCCTTGAAAATTCTTTCTTCTTCTCCCTTTTCTCCCACACATTTCTTCATCTCTACTTTTCCATCTCATTCTTGCAACTTTCAACCTCATCTCCATCCTCTATTGCTGAAGCTTGGAAGCTCATTTGCACCTCAGATTGTTGGCAATTCAAAGGGCTTGAGAAGTAGAATAACATAGTTGAAGATCAAATATATTGGAGAATGGCTATTAAACCAACTAGAGTGAGCATTTTTCT
>JAJIYU010013376.1:0-14001 GCA_030144865.1 Tinospora cordifolia
TTCTATTTATTTCTTAAGCAATTCCTTAAATTTCATAATTAATTCTACTAAACCTTAATTTTCATTTAATTATCAAATTAAGGTCTTATTTGTTTAATTTTTACTATATCTTTAATATATTTTATTTTTTATGTGCCAACCCACAATTTGCACCCAAAATTTTTTTGAAATTAATTCACTTGACTTATTTTATTTATTTTAAATTATTTGACAAAATTCTGGGGTATTACATCTATTAGGATAGTTCTTAGCAATATGTCCCCTCTGGCGGCATAATAAGCACAGCTCTTCCCTCTTTCCTGTTCCCTCTACTCATTTCTAGCACGATCAATCCATCCCTAGAACCTTAGATCTGTGCTGGAATCTGTTACAGGGTAAGAAATAACTCTTAAAACAACTCTACAAAATTAGTATTGCATGCTATTATGATCGGAGTCATATGAAATGACTCCTAACACACCATTTTGTTCTATATATAGAACAGAACCCTAGAACCACTGCTTAAGAGGTTTCGATGAGACGAACAAAAGAAGCAGCAAATGGAATTAAGGTATAAGACCCTTCTAATCATTATGATGCATATTTTAACACTAGAAACTTGAGGTATTAAAGTAATGTTAGTCGAAAATCGAGAATGGATACACAAAAAAACATTGTTTCTTGGGAAACGACCGCAGTACTGCAGTAACAATCCACATTACCACGGTAGTGCAATTAAGACCGTGAGAGTACTGCAGTAACTCCCAAGATACTAAAGTAACACGTCATGAATTTGTGTTTTCAAGTCTCTTGCACCCGTGGGTAACCTTTTTTCTTGTCATATAACATATGGACTAATAAATAATTATTCTACGAGTTTAAAACAATGTGAATGGTTACTAATGTGTATCATATACTAAACTACAAGGTTAAGGATTCTAAACCATCGAAGCGAGAGTTATAACACAATGAGCAAAGTAACAAGTGGAAATGACTGTAATCACTATTTAATGTTATTTTTGTCTTGAATGTGAAGCTTGACTATGTGATTATTGTTTTACAATCTTAGAAGTATGCTAGAAATGTTATGATATTAGATTACTTGCTTACTTAGACAGCTTGTTGTATGATTCTTGTTATTCAATATTATATCAGCATATGCCATGTATGAATTTAATTGCATGATAAGATCTAGTGATTGTAACATGATTAAAGATTTATCATCATGTTCTTAAGCTTACATATGCCATGATATTGAGAATAATTGTGCATGCCAGTAGTCACTAAATAAGGCAATTAAGAGTCTTACCACGTACCAGGGTAATGACACAGATACTATGGCAATAGTCTGGAGTCATCATTGGTATTTTTCCACCATAAGCGAGTGTCCATGCTACTGTGGTAGTAGTTGAATTAGGGCTGAGGATCAAGTGAGACCGCACTCCTAAGATTGTGTCATGATGACGAATTGGCCCCCGGGGCATAACTTCCAAGAGTTCAAGCACAAGGAAATATCGAGGAGATTCCTTTTGGTCTTAACTTTAACATAAACAAATAAAGTGCTTTGAAACGCCTAATGATTTATAAGTGTTTGCATGTTTTATATCCTTGACTTTAATAATGTTTGAGATGTGCTGTGTCTAATCCATTGAGCTCTTGAGCTCACCCCACTAATCTATTTCTCAGGTAATAGCCAAAGACACTTGCTCGCAGGCAAGTAATTGGACACCATTGAAGTAGCTTGATACAATCCACTGTTGGGGTTGTATAGGAATATAGATTTATTATTTGTTTACAATTGTAGGGCATGGGACCCACATCTAACTTATGTTTGGTAGTTTTATTGACTTTGGCCATGGGGCCAAGTATTCGTTTGTTAACTCATTTGAACTCAGGCCATGTGGTTAGAGTATTTATCCTTTATCAGTTATCATGTTACTTCTAATTGATATGACATCCTTATGTTAAATCATGAATGATATTATTGTCTATGTTTCCACATTCTAATGTTTTATTGAGATGGTTATGGGAAAGAAAAAATATAAGTAATGTCTCAGCTCCTGAATATTGAAAGCGGAGTAACTACATGTTTGACTTGATTTCGTCTTGGGTTGAGAGACGAAGACGCCTAGTTAGCGGCGTTGGTGATAGGATTTGGGGGCCAGGGTGGCCCAAAGGTGGTATTAGAGCTCAATTAATATGTCAATAGCTCATTGGGGAGAGTTCAGTCAGTAACTCACCCAAAAAAGTATAATCAGATGCCAAAGATGGTACCAGTTTGGGGAGGTATTCACATAGAGCTTAGTCAGTAGCTCAATTAGTTCATCAGTTAGTCACTCAATCAATAAGCTACGGGGCTAGAGTCTAAGGCATAGACTACTACCAGTCCCACAGAGGAGTTAGGCAATAGAGACATTGCATACTAGGGTATAGGGAAAGACTTTAGGTATAACTAGGGTAATGTCAAGGGAGCACAATAGATCGTAAATAAAAGATTTTAGGGGATAAGCTAGAGATTGATAAAGTGTGAAACGAGACACTTGATTGGTCAGGACATTAGATCGAGGGGATCTTGTATCCTTGGTTCCTATAAGGTGTGGAACGCATAAGAATTTGGGGATATGGAAGAATCCTAAACTTGAAGATTGACAGGCCATGTTTGGTGAGTGATTGGTGGTTTTAGACGAACTTGTTTCCCTACGCTTAGCTAGTATGAGATGATCAAGTGTAGTGGGTCTTGGGAAGCCTTGGACATCGAGACATTTGCGAAATTGTTTGAGTGTAGTGGAATCTCTAGGTGGAAACCTATGTCGATGGGCAAGAGTTGTATGGGACGTACGAACTCAAAGGCATTGGTGGAAGCTCGAAATTCCTCTAAGCTAGTGTGTTGTTTGTAATGATATGTGTGAATGTTTTACTTGCATGCCTTTCTATGTACTTGAAATGTGTATGTCATGAATGTTTTAAAATTATGAACCCAAATCCTATACCCAAAAATAAACGACTTTACTGTGGACTTAGAAGCATAAACTAATAAGCCACTGAATTGACGAAAACTTAGAAACATGAATTTAGAGTCATGTTAACACTAATAAATTTATACGAGTTTGATTTAATGTATAAGGGCGTTTATAATTGACCTTATGATGATTGAATGGATCTTTGGTTGTAGATAAATGGTCAGATGCTACGAAAGCTACTACATCTGATGAAACTGAACCCCGGGGGCAGGGAGCACAGGTTAATCAGACTAAGGCTCAAGTTGGGGCTATGTTCACTCCAAAGTTATGGGATGAGATTACCAGATAGGTCACTAAGCAGATCATTAGAATATTACCATTGCCACAAATGCAAGCACAGATGGCACCAAAGCTATAGGTACAAGTCCCACCTCAGGGTAGATTCTGATACAGCAAGCTGGCGCTCATTTCCAAGGTTCTAGTTCATCAAAGGCCACTAGAGGAAGTTGAGGACAAAGAACAAAGGGCGATGTTGATGGAGTTACAAAAACTCTACCCTTCCCAATTTGATGGTATATCTAATAGTCTGGCTACAAATCACTCGTACCAAGATGAGCATTGGGATGTGCTAGGGGCTACAGGACCCCATAGAGTTGCGCTAGGCACACATCAATTTAAGGGACAAACCAAGAATTGGTAGTGGATGCTAAAGGCAGATCCTAACAACGATGTTCGACACATAAACAGGGAAGAATTCAGAGAGGTGTTCTATTAGAAATTCTTTCTAGAGGCTACACAAATGCAGATACAGTCTGAGCTCATCAGGTTGACTCAGAGGGACATGACTATGTCTGAGTATGACGTCAAGTTCATTGAATTGGCCAAGTTTACATTTTAACTAATTAGGGATGAGAAAATGAAGGCCCTCAGGTTTGCAGAAGGCCTAAAAATTAAAATTTGTAGAGTGGTGAATCCAATGGGTCTAAAGACTTATAGAGAAGTAGTAGAGAAAACACTACTGATAAAGGGAGATGTCAACTTTGAATAGAAGTTAAGAAACAACAGCAAGAGGCCAAGTAATAGCAAAGAGTTCCAAGGGAACCAGAAAAGGCAGAACAAGAACCAGCTACCAAGGCAACAAAACCAGGGAAGAGTCAACAAGTAGCTGGCTTGAAAAAAAGAAGTTTGTTGTAGTTGTGGGCAGAAAGGACATCTTGCCAAGGATTGTCAAAACCAGGAACCACAAAGACAGATCCAAGGGTAAAATAATGGTTAGGACAGGAACCATGGTAGACATCGACAGCAACAACCACAACAAAAGCAACCCCAACAACAGCAACAGCAGGGTAGACATAATTGGGCCCAACTGTTTACTATTGAGGATGGACAGACAGACCCAGCTCTGGTTGTCGAAGGTACATTTCTACTATTTAATATTATTATTAAGATGTTGTTTGATTCGGGGGCCACTAAGTCTTTTGTGTTAGAATACCTAGTTAAGAGATTACAATTAGTGACATTCACATTGCCATAACCATTGTATGTGTCTACTCCCATAGGATATACAATAATTGCCCGAAAAACTTGTACATGTGATTTGAGATTTGGAGATAAACTGATAACTTCTGACCTTAGAGTGCTATCTTTCCATGGTTATGATGTGATACTAGGCATGACTGGTCAACCCAATACTAAGCTGAGATTGATTGCTCGAGACAGAGAATCACATTGACTCTACCATCTAGTGAGCCAGTGAAGGTCAAAGGGGATATGCAGAGATTACCCCAATACCCTATGACTGCTATGTTGCATTCATGAGGCCGAGTAAGGACATCACATGTAATACCCTGAAAACTCCGTACCAAATGAAACAAAATTCATGGTCTATTCAGTGAGATTTGGGTGCAAAATCAAACTGAGCTATTTTAAGGCTAAATTTGGCAAGTTCTAAAACTCTCATTTAGGAATCCAAAATCCCCTAAAATAAAGCAAAGTGACTTGAACCAGCCAATCGAATAATATATCTAAAAATTAGCTCAATTGGTCAAGATTAGGGCTCTCATTTGCCAAACACCCTTCAGGGGTTTTAAATGAGGAAAGAAGTGGGATTTAGGGTACTTTAAGGAATCGGAATAACCCGAAATTCTATTGGATAACATAAACTAGCAAGACACACCACATATCCAAAAATCAGGACAATTGGCAAAGATTCAGTTGAGTAACTTCAGTGGTTTCTAAATAAGAAAGGTTTCTAAAGAAAAATGCCTTGGGTCAAACTATACTTTAAAAATTTGTGTCTTGATCATGTGGTTCCACAACTATAGGTTATACACCTAAATTCCTAGTGGTTGGGGAGATATTAATTTTTTTTTTTTAAATTCATGTAAACCCATCAAGGCATGGCCACCCAAAGCATGTGCTAGTCACATGGGTAGAACACCATGATTGGGTGCACCCCACCCTACTCAACCACCATGAGACGTCTTCCCTTATTTGATTCTATTAATCATGATCCAATGTACCACACAAGTGATTCAGTGCACCACACATTTGGGACGTCCCACCTAGGATTTGGAAATCCATGAAGATTGATTCTATACACCAAGTTAGTGATCATGTGCTCCATGCCTCACTTAAGCAAAAATGAGTCCACCAATGCACGTGTGTGTGCACACATGTGAATTAACCTAATTAAGAAGTTTTGAGATTTGAATTGATGGTCATAAAACCCTAGTCGACCCACACTCACAAGAGAGAATAAAAAATGAAAACTTTACTCTCCTATTTTGGCGCTTAAATTGAGTGATTTTTACATATGGGATGCCACCCTTGAGTTTAAACCAAATTGAAGAGTTTCCTTAAGCATAGATATGAATATTAGACTATGTTATGGTGTCCCCTCAAGATTGATAACATACTCCCCATGCTCAATGTCCAAAGAAGAAAGATTTCCACTATACACTAAGAGTGATGCCCAAACAAAGGAAATGGACAAAGGAAAGATTCTTGCTCATATGTACTTGCCAAACAAAACTAGAAACTTGATATGCTCACTAGATCACGTCCTAACTGATATTAGCATTATTTTAAGTCTGAAAATATTCTTTGATATTAATTAAGAAATTTAATAGAGAATCAAATCATGGCTCATAAGAGAATTGGCAAGTTTAGTGATCCTTGTGCACACTTACCATGTCTCTCTTTTAGTGTTTGGAAACTTGCTCAAACCTTCAGAGCTGCCCAAGAACTGCCAAGGACGTCCCATATGCTCATGAGCAACTATAATACCTCCCCTAAGTTGCACACAATCCCTCATTCCAATAACAAGAGAGATTCCTCACAATAGTGCTCTCAAACTTCTTCTTCTTCTTCTTCTTTTCTTTTCATTTTCTTTTGTGCAAAGGTGAGAGACTTTTAATTCCAACATTTAGTGACTAGTAGAGAGTTGTTTTGTTAAGATTCTAAAGTGCTAAAGTGAAGGGAACCTCTACTGGAATTTGGGGTAGACATCTCATTTAAGGTGAAAGTTGCTTTCTTAAACACTCTTTTCATATTTGAGCAATTAGCATGTTTTTTCTTCTGTGACATTTTTGTGTTTTTCTGAAAAATCACGAGGCACATTTTCACTTCTATTTTTCAGTATTTGGGTGTGTTTTATTTTGGATGAATATGCAAGATCATGCATTTATGATGCTCATTTCATGTTAGTATCATATTTACGAGTTATTCTAAAGTTTGGTGCATGATATTGAATGGCAAGTGAATTGTTTTGCAATTTATTAAATTCTAAAATTTATTTCCAGCTTGTTCTTATATTCTGAAATTTTATTTATATTTCATGAATATGGGATTTAGGATGAGAAGATGGTGATACAAACCACGTACCATCCTGGTAGACACTTGGTTACTATGGGTGTTCTCTTCTTATGATTAGTTCATAAGGTTTGTAATAACTATTGATTGGTTGGTGGGTTACAGTCCCTAAGTCCAAAGTCTAATGAAATAGACTAAGAAATGTCATATTTCACTCTAAGGAGTCACTTAGTTGAGAACATCAAGAGTTGAAAAACTATTTTGGTCTAAGTTACAACTTTACACAATCTTGATGCTTGAAACACCTAATTTTTAAAAGTGTTTGAATTATAGATATGTTAGTGATTTGAATATGAAAATGGTTATTTAAAATCCACTGAGCTTAGGGCTCACCCTTCCTTTAACATTTTTTAGGAAGTTGAATATGCAAGGACTTGGGGCATCTCTTTTGAATTTATTTGAAATTTTCTATGTAGGGCAAGTTTGCCCAGTTTTGTTATGAATTCCGCTGTAATTGTTTTAATTAAAAGTTATGTACTTTTCTCTTTATGAATTAATAAAGATTAGAATTTTTTTTATCTCTTATTATGAGGCTTGTCTAGTTTTTATATTAAGGCATGGGATATTGGGAATAGAAGGTTAAATGTGTGTCACTTGTAAAGTAACACCAGACACGGCCCGCCTTGTGGTTAAGTCCACTATTTCAACAGTGGTTAAGTCCAAACACTCATATTGAAGAATACGGGGGTTGGAGTGTTACATCACACAAGTCCTAGATAATGATATTAGGGAGCTGAAAGATATTCAAGAGATACATGTAGTGCAAGAGTATCCAGATGTGTTTTCAGATAATTTACCTAGACTACCACCACACAGACAGGTAGAGTTCAAGATTGAATTACATCTAGTCACAAATCCTATAGCAATTGCTCCCTACAGAATGGCACGAGTGGAGTTAATCGAATTTAAGACATAGATGGATAAACTCCGTGAGAATGGATTTATTAGACTTAGTGAATCACCATGGGGAGCTCTTTTACTATTCGTGAAGAAAAAAGATGGCTCAATGAGGTTATGTGTTGACTTTAGGAAGGTCAACCAAGTGACCATAACGAATAAGTATCTTTTATTCAAGATAGATGACATATTCAATCAATTGAGGAGAGCCACTCACTTCTCCAAGATTGATCTAAGATTAGGTTACCATCATTTGAGAATCAGAGAGGCAGACATCCATAAGACAGCCTTTAGGATTCGATACGGACATTTTGAGTTCACAGTGATCTCGTTTGGTTTAACTAACGCGTCTGCTGCATTTATGGACCTAATGAACAGAGTCTTCTGACAATATATGGATTAGTTTGTAGTAGTATTCATAGACAATATCCTAATCTACTCCAAGTCAGAAGTCGAAGACGTAGAGCACTTGAAGATTGTGCTGGGCTCACTGAGGAGAAATGAGTTGTATGCTAAGTTTAGCAATCGTGAGTTCTAGATGAAGACGGTCAAGTTTCTTGGCCACATAGTTTCACCCGAAGGGATATCAGTCAATCTGGATAAAATGGAGTCAGTAGCTAATTGGAAGCAGCCAAAAACAGTGACGACAATCCGAAGTTTCTTCGGTTTGTTAGGATATTACCGCAGGTTTATCCAACACTTCGCCAATTTAGTAGAACCCATGACTAAGCTGACCAGGACAGGATAGAAATTCATCTAGGATGAAACGTGTGAAGAATCTTTCCAAGAGTCGAAGAAGAGGTTGACTTCAGCTCCAATTTTGCTTACCCCTCCTTATGGTGTTGCATACATTCTATATACTAATGCCTCACAAAACAGATTGGGTGTTGTATTGATGCAAGAGGGAAAAGTCATTGCTTATGCTTCTCGACAGCTAAAAATCCATGAACAAAACTATCGTACACTAACTTGGAACTACCTACGATCATGTTTGCCTTAAAGATTTGGAGGCATTATCTCTACGTAGTGAGATTCGACCTATTTTCAGATCATAAGAGCCTGAAGTACATCTATACTCAATAGAAACTAAATATGAGACAACAGAGATGGATGGAATTTCTTAAGGACTATGACTTCCAACTCCACTAACATCCAGGGAAGGAAAATGTTGTAGTCGATACCCTAAGCAGAAAGTTCAAAAAGAGGAATGAAGAGAAAGTGCAAATGTAGCAGCTCATTGGTAACTACAACTTGAGTGTAACTTCAGATGGCAAGCAAGCATATCCGTATGTAATGGTTTGCCAACCAAATCTCTTACAACAGATTAGACTTGAACAAAAACACGGCAAGTGGATTGTGGTCCTCACAAAAGCTGTCAAGCAAGGCAAACACTTCAATTTTAGGATTGATACTGAAGGTACTTGAGACTTGGAAACAGAGTCTGTGTCCCAGAGTGTGGGCAGAGTAAGAGAACTATACTAGATGAGGTTCATCAGACTAAGTACACAATGCATCTAGGAGGTGATAAGATGTACCCGAACCTCAAGAAAACCAATTGGTGGAAATGTATGAAAAGGGACATAGCCAAGTATGTCTCTAAGTGTTTGACCTGCCAGCGGGTAGAGGCCGAACGTAGAAAACCCTTAGGAATGTTGCAACCACTTCCCATCCCAAAATGGAAGCGCAATAATATTGCAATGGATTTTGTAAGCAACCTACCATGAACAAAAAGGGTTAAGATACGTTATGGGTGATTGCAGATCGTTTCATGAAGGTAGCACATTTCCTACCCATTCGATCGACACAGATATAGTTGGAAAGCTAGGAGAACTATATGTTAAGAAAATAGTTAGACTACATGGCATATGCAAAACCATTATGTCAGATAGAGATTCCAAATTTACATCTTAGTTCTATTAAAGCCTGCAAAAAGAATTGGGCGGTAAACTCAACATGAGTACTACATTTCATCCTCAAACAGATGGGCAATCTGAGAGAGTAATACAGATGCTAGAAGACATGTTGAGAGCTTGTGTACTAGACTTCGAGGGTAATTGGAGGAAATCAATCTCTAAGATGATGCGACTTACGAGGAACTAGCCATCAGAATACTAGATCGTAAGGTGCAAAGTCTTAGAACCAAGGACATCTCATTAGTCAAGGTTTTGTGGATACACCATAACCTGCAAGAGGCAACTTGGGAGTTAAAGAGCAAAATGTGGAGGACGTACCCTGACCTATTCACTAGGTGTAACTAATCAGAGAGCATCGTACAGGTATATGATTAACTTAAATTTTGAGGACGAAATTCTTCTGTGGGGGGGGGGCGTAGGTTGTAATATCCTAAGTCTAAGAATACTCAAAAAAAAAGAAAAATTGTTGAAAACCACACAACTATCGTGGTACCAATTTCCAATACTGTGGTAGTGTGTCGATTGTGTAAAAAAAGTTTTGCATGACTACTGTAGTGCTGACTACTTGTACTGTAGTACTATGATTAAAAAACTTAAAAATTTTGACAAAGACGTGGTACCGCAGTACTGCCATTAAAAATAGTTCTAATACCACTATACTGGGATATGATACTGCGGTATTGTGATTGAAGATCAAAAATGAAAGTTATAAGGTGTTGGGTTATTCATATAATGTGTATGCATGAAACCTTAATCGCATGAGTTCTTTCGTAGTTGCCCTCCTCTAAGAATAATAATCGCCTCCTATAACTTCCTCCCCTCTCTCCCATGCATCACAAGTTGAGTTCTACCTGTGTGTCAACCTTCTTCGCCAATCTCATGAACGTTGTTAGGAAAAGAACTGCACCAAGAGCACACCATGAGATATTGAGCAAATTCCAAAATCACTTTGTAACTAACCTAAAACTATTTCTTTACATATGCATTTTAGATCTATTCTAATCCATTATCACACCCCTGTTGCTGGATATGAACATCAATAGAAGGAGAACTACACAAAGGGAACACGGAAGTATAAATCTAGAACCTTAGATCTATGCCAAAATCTATTACAACGTAAGAAATTACTCTTGAAACAACTCTACAGAAGAATCGATATTACATGCTATTACAATTGGAGTCATCTGATACAACTCCTAACACACCATTTCATTCACTATATAGGACAAAACCTTAGAACCACCGCTTCAGAGGTTTCGACGAGACAAACAAAAGAAACAGCGAATGGAACTAAGGCATAACACCCTTTTGGTCATTATGATGCATATTCTAACACTAGAATCTCGAAGTATTAAAGTAGCATTAACCAAAAATCGAGAACAGATACACAAAAAAACACTGTTTCTTGGAAACCAGCCATAGTGCTGCGGTAACGTTCCACGTTACCACAGTAGTGTGATTACGACCGTGAGAGTACTGCAATAACTCCCAAGATATTGCGGTAACACATCATGGATTTGTGTTTTCGAGTCTCTTGCACACGTGTGTAACCTTTTTTCTTGTCATATAACATATGGACTAATAAATAATTATTCTATGAGTTTAAAACAATGTGAATGATTACTAATGAGGATCATATACTAAACTACAAGGTTAAGTATTCTAAACCATATCAGCGAGAGTTAGAACACGAGTAGCAAAGTAACAAGTGAAAATGACTGTACTCATTCTTTAATATTATTTTAGTCTTGAATGTAAAGCATGACTATGTGACTACTATTTTACGATCTTAGAAGAATGCTAGAAATGTTAGGATATTTGATTACTTGCCTACTTAGACAGCATGTTGTATGATTCTTATTATTCAATATTATATCAACATATGCCATATATGAATTTAATTGCATGATATGATTTAGTAACTGTAACATGATTAAAGATTTATCAACATGTTCTCATGTTTACATATGCCATGATACTGAGAATAATTGTGCATGCTAGTAGTCACTAAAAAGGACATTTAAGAGTCTAACCATGTACTAAGGCAATGACATAGATATTGTGGCAGTAGGCTAGTATTACCGTTGGTATTTCCCCACCCTAGGTGAGTGTCCATGCTACTGTGGTAGTAAATGAAATGGGGCTAAGGATCAAGTGATACCTCACTCCTAAGATTGTGTCATGATAAGGATTTGGCCTCCGAGGCATGACTTCCAGGAGTTCAGACACAAGGAAATACTGAGGAAATTCCTTTCGGTCTTAACATTGACATAAACAAATGAAGTGTTCTGAAACAACTAATGATTTATCAGTGTTTGCATATTTTATGACTTTTACAATGTATGAGATGTGTTCTATATGATCCACTAGACTCTTGAGCTCACCCCACTAATCTATTTTTCAAGTAATCACTAAAGATACTTGCTCGCAGGTAAGTTATTAGAAACCATTGAAATAGTTTGATACAATCCACTATTGGGGTTGTATAGGAGTAGAGTTTTATTATTTGTTTAAAGTTGTAGGGCATGAGACTCACATCTAATTTATGTTTAGTTGTTTTATTGACTTTGACCATGGGGCCAGATATTGATTTGTTAGCTCATTTGAACTCAAGGCATGGGGTTAGAGTATTTGTCCTTTATGAGTTTATTATGGTACTTCTAGTTGATATGTCATCCTTATTTTAAATCATGTATAATATTATTGTCTATGTTTTCTGCAAGACGCCCAATCAGCGACATTGGTGACAAGATTTGGGGGCTGGGGTGTTACACTGATTATGATCCTTACATCTATAACGTGCACATTGAATTTGGAGGACAAATCTCTTATATCTATCTTATTTATGATATATGATATGCTAGGTCAACCGAATTTACAAAAATAATCAGAGTTAGGAGTCATTTTATATATAATGCTATGTGAAGGCTAATATGATTCATATGAAGTTGGATAAAATTATAGCCCATAACACTTTAAATACTTATCAAGGCAATACCAATCTTTAATATAAGTACCACAATCAAGAGAATATAACCAAATATCACTTGCACATGGGAACATGAAATCTATAGTATTATTATTTTTTAGAACTACAACATATCACTTGTACCCTTGTAATAACCACAAATGTCTCAAGTTGATGATCAATCAAAATCATTCTATGGCCTCCAATGTTAGCTATCTATTTTGTTATCTTCTCAATAACATTCTCAATATAAACTTCCTCTGGAAAAATTGCTTTCCCTTTTTTTTTCTTGTTTAACTTAAAATCATGTAATAGTTTTATAAGTGGCAATGACATTAATGTATTGATTGGATATCTTTGAACAATCTATTAAAGCTTTTTACATGGACAAAAATATGTTGCAAACATCAAATTCAACAACAATATACATAGCGCAAACTAATATAAAATATTCATTAAAAAAATTATAACCTACTAACAAGCAATATTAGAAGTCATTCGACAATAGCACTGTAACACCCACCAGGAATCCTACCGGGACTCCTACCCACGTCGTAGGGCCCACGTCATGGCGTATCACTCACAAGGTATTGTCCCCTGCCCCTTGGGGTTTTCTTTCGCCTCCGCGAAGATTCGAACCTAAAACCTAGGGCTCAAGTACTTATTTCCTTCCTCATCCGCTACCATTGGGCTCAAATATTCAATTTTATTTAATTAATTGAGTTTATGAATTTCAGTTATTTCTTATACTGTTGCCTTATTAAATTCTTAATTTTAAGTTATGTACGGTTAAATACGATCAAGGCATGAAATGACTGAAATAAAAAGTCAAGTGTGCGTCGCTTGTAATGTAACACCGGCCCGGCTCGCCGTTTGGTTTAGTCCACTGTGAAGAAAAATGGTGGATCCGTCCAATGCTTAAAGATACGGGGGTTGGGGTGATACAAAGGTGGTATCAGAGCCTTAGTTAGTAGAAATCCTGGGCAAGAATTAGAAAGTTACTCTGATACCAAAGGTGGTATCAGAGCTCAGTTAGTAGAAATACTGGGCAAGAATTAGAAAGTTACTCTGATACCAAGGGTGGTATTAGAGCCTAAGCATTAGATGCTGGGCTAGAATTAGAAAGTCAATCAGTAGTGGTTTGACTAGAATTAGAAACTCAAATTAGGGTTTCATTGAAAATTGAATTGAACTAGAATGCCCTACCTTCTATTTTTGAAATTGAAAAATGTTTTTGAAAGTATTTTCAAAAAGGAAGTATATGTTTTTGAAAGTATTTTCAAAAAGGAAGTATATGTTGTTGAAATGTTTTGTTTGGATACAAAGACTACAAGTTGAGCTGATAGTGGGTAAGCCTTGTCCCGAGTAAAGCTAAACATTGAAAGGGAGGTGGGTTATCCCGCCCTAGAAA
>JAJIYU010013377.1:0-13931 GCA_030144865.1 Tinospora cordifolia
TCCACCTCAATTAGCCCACATCTCTGCTAATTCCCCTAATTACTGGAAAGATATTGTCCTTTTCATTTAATAGCTTCTTCGCTTCATCTTGTGAATTTACTTTTAAATTGTTAAACAACATTATGATTTCTAAGAGTTAAAATACATTTTGTTGAGTTAAAAAAAAACTTTATTTATTTGTGTTAATTATCGGTATTTATTATGTTATAATGATTTTTTTAACTTAACAATATTTTTTGAATTATTAATATTTTTTTATTTTTTATTTTTAAATTTAGTGGTAAGACAAATAAAATCTGAATTTCGCGCGAGCCAAAGTTATTTGATACATTAAGACACCATCAGTTTTGATGATATCTTATCACCATCAAAGCCTATCTCAATGTATCATAAGAAATTCAGATTTTATTTCATGTAAAGCATACGCGCCTGATCAATCTCAAAATGCGCATGAAACCGATTAAAGGACATCCTATGAAAAAACCCCCAAAAAAACAAAAGCACGATTTTTGTCCTTTTGAAGCATATTGCACTTTGTTCAATGCCTCGTACTTGTGAGGATGCAATGTTTTATGCTCTCTAAGACCCTTATTTTTTAAATACTTCATTAACACCTCATTTGAAGCAAATCAAATGAAAGCAGAAAAATATGTACGAGCTCATTTTCTCACCCTTATCCTACAAAGCTCATTTTGACACCATCAGTTTTGACGAATATGTGTCACATATCTTAATGTATGTAGTAAGAAATTCAATAATTTTATATCTATAATTACATCTATAATTACATTCGCAATTATCACAATGTATGTGTATATATATTAATATCACAATATATATATAATCATTAGATGAATGAATACATATTTTGAAGTATACATAAATATTTTTATCTAATAGTGTAAATACATATCATGTTATATATTGTGACAATTTATATTTAAAATATGGTTTACATGATATATTTTTATAACTAATGATCATGGCCATTTATATAATTTATGATGTCTAGGTTAGGGGATGGGGCCGGTGTGCATGGTTTGGTGGCAACCAAAGATGTGTCGGCTGTTGAAGACATTAAGACACCATCAAAGCCTAAAAGAACCGAACCTTATCACCAATACAAAACTAGTGGCGTTTTGCGTTAACCTGTAAAGGATTGATCAGGTTTACCATCTCCACAGTCAATTACTCCAAGAAGCTAAGTTTTCTGCTACCATTATTCAGCAGAAGTATTTGAATGACCGCAAAGACTATTTATTAAATTTTTAGTAATTAAAACTATTAATTAACACGTGTAAGAATTATTCTAAGTGATCTTAAATAATTAATACTCATTTAAAATTGAATACAAAATTTAGTTAAACCAAAAGATGTATAGGTTATACCAATAAAAATATTTATTCAAAAGATATGATTTTGAAAGATTAAAAATTTACTTTCAATACCAAATACTTTATCAAAGAGTATTTTTAAGCATTTAACAGACTATGAAGATAATATTAGATCAAAAGACTTTATAGATAACTATATTTTCTTAAAAATAATTCAGATTTTTAGGAAAATAAATAAAACAAGAAAACCTCTTCTTTTATTTAAAATCGTATCTAATCCAATGAACTAATTAGGCCAAGCTTTAATCAACCATATATAAAATTAACCAAGCATCACATGTATCAATCATATAACCATAAATTCTTTGAGTCACTACTGTTAGTGTGTTTAACTAGATGATATGAACAGTGCAACAACAAAATTAGTTTGTATAAGAAGAATAGAACACACAACAATTGGTTACGCAGTTCAGCCTTCAAGCCTAAGTCTGCGGGGCCTTGCCCAGATTAAGAGATTCCACTATAGTTTGCAAACTGCACCACTTCTCAGCAGGTTTTACACTTACAGCAATATATTCCTAACTTGAATCTCACCGATGAGCTTTGAGTAGAATGTTGTCAAGCTCTGTAGACTAACAGTCAGCTTCAACTGACAAACACGCCAGTCTATCTAGAGAATACAAACAGAGAATACAATAATCCCTCAAACTTGATCACTCAACCAAAAGTACATACAATGTTCAAAATACTTAATACAAAGCAATAAAAGAGTATAAACTTTGAATTCCATGTTGCTTCAAGTGATGATCAAGGCTACGAAACGTCCTAGAATAAATAGACTATGGTTCGAAGACTTTCCATAGCAGATAGGGATTCTGTGAGATTTCTGGGTAGATTGTGTGATGCATCGAGACATGATATTGTTAACATAGATTCGGGAAGATAGATTTTTCAGAAATTTGTTTCTTCCAAATAACAACAACAACCTTCTGTTTCTTTCTAATAATAGTAGTAAGTTCTGTTCTTTTCGACTCTCCCTGATCACGAGTAATTTGTCATCCCTAACTGCCCTGTAGAAGATCTTAAAATTCCATACCAAAATTTACAAGTATAGGAAAGATGATCGTTGGCTAAAAGGTAAACTTTTTCTGAGATTGAATGCTTTTTGAAAAACATAATCTAGGATTTGGAAAGACAATTTAAATAAACAGAAAAGGAATAAAAAGTGTGCCTTTTTCGAAATAGAAATAAACCAGATTTTAAATTGATAACGACTCATTTGTTTCTAAAGGGAACAAGCCCTCAATATTCTATTTTTCCTAAATTCAACAAAGAATATTTTGTTTCCAAAGGAGCAGCAATATTCAATACGCAAATACAATCATGATTAATGAAATCTCCAGCACCAAACATGCCAATCAACCAATGCTCACGATTCCTAACAATCTCCCACTTTGGTATTGTATGGTGCAAAAACAAATATGTAGATAGAAACAGGTAGACACATGATTGTCAGAAAATAAATGTGCATTAAACAGGTTGAAAATGAAATTGTTCATGCAGGAGCAGAAAGCGAGAAGATAAAAGAAGGAAAATTGAATTCCAAAAAAAAAAAAAACTAACTAATAAGCCAAATAGAAAAAAAATCCTTGCCTATCCTAAGAGTCGTAAACAATCTCCCCCTTTTTTCACACACAATGTCAAGGGTGGGCATTATCATCAAATTTATGCAAAATCGATTGGATGTGTTGCTACTCGGTGGTGATGTAGGCGAGGTGAGCCTTCAGGTTGCCAACATAACTCTAGTAATCAAAGAACTCAGCAGAGGCATCAACAAAGGACGTAGTCTGTGGAACAGGAGTCCACTCTCCCTCAATGTCTACCTGATGAAAATTTAGCAGTTTCTTGAGGATCCGAATCTCCCCCCTGAATTGGTATTAAATCGGGTACAGGGATCTGGACCTTGTACTTGCTAATGAGATAGAAAGTGATCGTGCAAGGAAGCAGTAGTTTGTTGTAATTGGAAATAGTATCAATAATCTTTACAATGAAATCAAACATGATCTAGCCAAGATTGATGGGGTGGCTAGTGCTGATGGCATATAACAAAATGGCACGATCATGATATACCGTGGAGTTGTGAGTAGTAGGCATCTAGACATGTAACGAGAGGCGAAACAATAGAGAATGTTTGACTATGAGAAGAGAGGCCTTAAGACCTTGTGTACCAGACCAGGTTCTGTCTGGATCATCTGTGAGGACACAAACTACTTCATCCATATCCACATCAATGTTGAAAGGATGTAGGGGATCATAGTCGATAGGAGGTAGATCCAGGTGTGCAGTAAAGTTTGCAAGTGAAAAGGAGATGACTTGGCCACGAACATAGTTCACATGGTGCCAAGGGGACTGAGGATCAGTGATCGAAGAGGAAGGATTTACATAGAACTCCCTAACCAAAGTAGGTGAGTAAAAGTAATGACAGGAAACCGAGCACGACAGTTGTTGACCTTCTAGCAAGGCAACCAACCTGACTTTTGAGAAATCAAAGTGCCCAATGATCCGTTCAACCAGGTAGGACTTGGTATGGATTTGGGACCATATGGACTTCTTTGATAAATAAAAAAAAATAGAAAGTTTTTGGCATCGGATGCCCTAATTTTGCAAGTTTGGTTGAGCGGGGAGTAGTGGAGAATGGAGGTGCAGGCTGAGAAGATTCAGAATGTGTACGAGTGGTCTTTAGACTGGGGTAGGGAGGTCTGAGGTGGAATCAGAAGAACAAGGTGGAGGCTTGCGTACCCGAGGTTGAGAGACACGTGTTTTCTTGGTGGAGCTTGGAGTAGACGGTTTGGTAGTACCACTAACCGGTGGAGTAGATTTTTCTATAGATGGTTTGGGGGGACCATTAACTGATGGAGTAGATTTTTTGATAGATGGTTTGGTGGGACAGGGAACCATCTGTTGAGAGACAGAGGCATCAGGGCAAGGTTCTGAGGGACCTATATCATGAGGTTTCGCAGAAGCAACGAGAGTAGCAGAATTTGAACCTAAATGTTTTTGAGTTGTAGACTGTTTTAAAGAGTCATGATGCATCTGAGACATTTGGGCTAGAACATTGGCGATCAGGACATCATCTCCTAAAGAATCTGTGTCGATGATTACTGGGATAGGATGAACAAACTTCCTTGCCTGGGTTCACTTTGGTATCGGGCTGAACTCATTGGAGAATTGTACCAGAGGTGCGGACTCCTAGCCAGTCTTGAAACACAACAAAACCATGGTGACAAATAGAGGAATTGACTGTGATTAGAAATGGAACGGGCTATGAGAGATGGTGTGAAGAGCAAGAAAGTGATAATTTGTTTAAGTAATAATAACGGTTCAAAAGCCCTAGACGTGGACAATAAAGGAAACTTGCTGGCAACTAAACAATGTTGAAGAGCAGAAGGTGGAACAATGTTGTACATACCCAAAAACATTAAATAACGAATATACAAAGTAATAAAAGAAAAATTAAATGAAAAAAAATATAGCTACATAATTGACATATTAAGTGAAGGTCTAGTTAATGTAGATACCCAATGAAGCTCGCATTTGTTCAAATCGAACATGGTCGATAGGTTTTGTGAAGATGTCAGTTAATTGATTTTTAGTTATTACATACTTTAGAACAACAATTTTATCTTTGACCAATTCTTGAATGAAATGATGGTTAATGTCAATATGTTTCATTTTTGAGTGTTGCATGGGACTTTTGGATATGTCAATAGCACTGTTATTGTCACAATACAACGTCATACTATCCTAGTTTATGCCATAATCTATGAGCATTTGTTTCATCCATAGAAGTTATGCACAAAAACTACCAGCTGCTATATATTTTGCTTCTGCAGTTGACAGGGAAATACTATTTTGCTTTCTACTCATCCAAGCAACTAGATTGTTTCCTACATAGAAACAACCTCCTATATTGCTTTTTCTATCCTCAATATTTTTGGCCCAGTCAGCGTCAGTGAATCATACAAGGTCAAGGCTACTATCCCTAGCCATCCATATTCCATACTTTGTGGTTCCACTAATATATCTAATGATTCTTTTCATGACGGCTAAGTGAGATTCTTTAGGGGCAACTTGGTGTGTAGCAAACACACCTACACTAAAGCTAAGATCTGGCCGACTAGTAGTTAGATATAAAAGACTACCTATCATACTTTGATATAGGCTTTGGTCGACATCTTTGCCATCTAAGTCTTTTGTTATCTTAGTGATTGTACTCATGGGGGTTCTCAAGTGCTTAACATTTCCTAAACCAAATTTTTTAACAATATTGCTAGCATATTTGATTTGAGAAATAAATGTACCTTCAGTGCTTTGTTTAATTTGTAATCCAAGGAAATATGTTAATTCCCCAACCATGCTCATTTCGAATTCGTCCTTCATCAGCTTTGAAAACTCGTTAAAAAGTTCAAGAGAAATGGATCCAGAAACAATGTCAACGTATATTTGAGCAATGAATATGTGTTTACCAAGGAATTTTAAAAAGAAAGTTTCATCCACCGTGCCTCTAGTATATCCTTTGTTGACAAGGAAGTTGGTAAGTCATTCATACCATGCACATGGTGCTTGTTTTAGACCATAGAGAGCCATTTTGAGTCAGTATACATGATGTGGATGTTCACTATCTTCAAAACCCTTTGGTTGTTCCACAAAGGCTTCTTCATTTAAATAACTATTAAGAAACACACTTTTTACATCCATCTGATAAAGTTTGAAGTTTCAAGCACATGCAATAGCCAAGAGGATTAGAATAGACTCAAGTCGAGCTACAGGGGCAAAAGTTTCATCGAAGTCAATTCCTTTAATTTGGGTGTACCCTTGTGTAACTAGACGCACCTTATTTTTTTTTGATGTTCCCATGCTCATTAGTTTTGTTTTTTAATATTCATTTGTCGCAATTATATTTACTTCAAATGGTCTGGGAACTAATTCTCATACTTCGCTTCTCTCGAACTGCTCCAGTTCTTCTTGCATAACAACTATCTAGTTTTCGTCAATGAGAGCTTCTCAAACATTTTTAGGTTCTATCAAAGATGTAAAGCATGAAAATCTGACCATTTCTCTATAATTTCTTCGAGGTATATTTTTGGGTTGTCTTCCTTGCTTTAGATCTCCTATTATCAAGTCAGATGGATGATTTAGTTGGATTTTGGAAGATGGCTCTTTGAAGTATTCGACTTTTGTATTTTTTGGGTTATCTGTGCAGTCGTTTTACTACATATTGCAACATTTGTTCTGTCAGTTTCTTTGATAGTTTTTGGATCACTTTCTAGTGGAGTTTCTTTAATCTATTTTCCTTTTTTGACTTTTTCCTCTTTCTCGTAATCACAAACTATAACATTAATTGACTCAATCATACATTGAGTTCGATTGTTGTATACTCGATAAGCTTTGCTATTTGTGGCATATAACAAGAAGATTCTTTCATCACTTTTTGCATCAAATTTTCCTCGGTGTTCCCTATCATTTAAAATATAGCAGGTGCTTCCAAAAATGTGAAAGTAACTTACATTGGGTTTCCTTCCTTTCCATAGCTCATATGGTGTTTGTGTTGATCTTGGTTGAAGGTACACTCTATTGATAGTGTAAGCTGCAATGTTGCTAGCTTTAGCCCATAATTTTGTAGGTAGACTAGCAGCTTGGAACATTACTCTTGCCATTTCCTATAGGTTGTTGTTATTCTTTTCAACTACACCATTTTGCTGTGGAGTTTTTGGTGCAGAGAACTCATGACTTATTCCAAGTTCATTGCAAAAGTTGGTGAAGTTTTGATTTTCATTCTCTACCATGATCACTTCTGACCTTTTGTCCCTTTTTTCATTCTGTAATTTTCTACACAGATTCTTGAAGTTTTCAAAGGTCTCTGATTTTTCTTTGAGGAAGTTTACCCACGTGAATTGAGAAAAATCATCTACACAGACATACACATACTGTTTTCATCCTATGCTTTTTGTTTGCATTGGTCCAAATAGATCCATATGAATTAGTTCCAAAATTTAATTAGTAGTGGTAAACTGGAAAGGAGGATGCTTTGTTCTCTTCTGTTTACACAGTTGACAGGGTCTACAAACAACAACGTGCTTTGAGTTAAGTTTTGGCAAACCTCGAATTGCTCTAAGATTACTAATATTATTTAGAGTTTTGAAGTTTATATGGCTAAGTCTTTGGTGCCAGATTTCCAACTCATTCACGATAGTGTTGTGACATTGTTTCAATAGAGTCATGATGTTTTTTTTTTCAACTTGATAACAATTGTCTGCAATTCCTGTTCCTTTCATGATTGATGTTCCTGAGCTGTCCACTATGTGACACCCTTACTTGGTGAAATTTACAACTAGTTCTTTATCACACAGTTGACTGATCCTTGTTAGATTTGGTTTCAGATCTTCAACATATAAGACGTCTCTTAGTTTGGGCAGTCCAGCAACACTCAATGTTCCTCTGCTGATAACTTTCCCTTTTCTGCCATCACCAAAGGTAACTTGTCCATCTTCTCCTGAAGTCAGAAATCATTTATTACCTGTTATTTGTTTGTAACACCCATTGTCTAGGTACATGTCTCATCAGAATAAGTAATAACACAGTATGAACCACAAAAGCTCTGTTATGCCTTTTGGGCACCCATTTCTGAATAAGAGTGTGTGTTTTCTTCTAAAGCACGTTCTTCTACACATTGCACAATTCTTCTACTTGTGACCCTTGTTATTGTAGTAGTAACAAGTAGGAGTTTTGATTATCCTTCTTGTATCTAAATAGAAGGTTCTTGTGTCTAATCTTGATCTGGGCTAGGTTTTAAGTTTTGATTCAGTTTTGTAGCCCAGACCTCTTCGATCACTAGAACTTTGTCTAATGTCAAGTATCTCATTTAGCTTGGCCTTTCCAATATTGAGTGGCTGAAGTGTCTGTTTTGCAATATTTATTTTGACAGACATTTCATCTATCTATCTTTCATTTTCCTTTATTATTTCTTTCAGCTTGCGATTTTGTTCTTCCAATTCGTTATTCTGCGAACCAACCTGCAACTATTTTTCGTACAACAATTCATAGGTTTTTCTAAAATAATCTATACTTACCTCATCATCTTCACTTTTGGATTCATTTGAGGTTGGAGAGTCTTCAAATCTGATCGGAGTAGTGAAAGCAACGGAGTTGCTTGTGATTCCTTCATCTTCATCTTGGCTGTTTTCAAATTACTCACTACATGTGACATTCATGGATTTCTTTTTAAGTGTGTTTGCAAAATCCGCCTGAATGTCTCCTAATCCTCCATATTCATGGCATTTTATGTTCTCGAACCTGTTGTCAGATATGGAGGATTCTCTTACAAATTTCTTATTTTCAAATTTGTTTATGGGTGAAGAATTTGATTTTCCATATTTTTTTAGGAATTTGGAAAAATGATTGGTAATCAGTGCAATCTCATCTTCTTTGTCTTTCACACTAGTTTCAGCTTGAAGAGCAATTCTCTTTTTTGTTTTCTGATTTGTAAAGCTCATTTCATATGTCTGTAGAGAACCCATGAGCTCATCAAATCTCATTTTGGTTAAATCCTTAGCTTCTTCTATAGTTGCAACTTTTGCTACAAATCTTGGAGGCCGAGATCTTAGGGTCTTCCTCACTAGTTTCTCATCAGAGTATTTCTTTCCCAATTGGAATGCTTGATTTGCAATGTCACACAGTTTGTTGTTGAAGTTTGATATATTTTCATATTCCTCCATCTTTAACAGTTCAAACTGGGATGTTAAAAGCTGAAGTTTAGAGATACATACAACATTAGTTCCTTCATGCACTATTTGAAGTGTTTCCCATGCTTCTTTAGTAGTTTCACATGTTGAGATTAATTTGAACGGTTCTGTGTCAACAACATTGAAAATAGTATTTAGAGCCTTAGAGTTTGCGAGAAAGGTCTTCTCTCTTCCTCAGACAAATCAGATTTGGATTTTCCACAAGAACTATTTTCTAAAACTGGTTTAGTCCAGCCATCTTCAATGGTTCTCCAAGCATATTCATGCAAAGATTGAATAAAGATTCGCATCTTTTTCTTCCAATAAGTATAAATGCCTTCTTTGAGGAGAGGAGGTCGAGTAAAAGATCTTCCTTCTTTGGGATGATGTTGGATTGGTATTGAGTGACTCATTTCTACAATGAATCTCACTTGCCAAGTTAAAGGCTAAAACAAAAAAAAGTGACCCACTTTGATATCAATTGAAATTCTTTGAGTCGCTACTGTCAGTGTGTTTAACTAGATGATATGAACAGTGCAACAATAGAATTGGTTTGTGTAAGAAGAATAGAAGCCGCAACAATTGGTTACGTAGTTCAGCCTTCAAGCCTACGTTTGCAGGGCCTTGCCTAGATCAAGAGATTCCATTATAGTTTGCAAAGTACACCACTTGTCAACAAGTTCTACACTTATAGTAATATACTACAAATCTGAATCTCACCGATGAGCTTTGAACAGAATGTTGTCAAGCTCTGTCGACTAACAATTAGCTTCAATTGACAAACACTCCAGTTTTTCTGAAGAATACAAACAGAGAATACAACAATCCCTCAAACTCGATAACTCAACCAAAAGTACATACAATATTCAAAATACTTAATACAAAGGAATAGAAGAGTATAAAATTTGAATTCAATGTTGCCTCAAGTGGTGATCAAGGATGCGAAGCATCCCATGATAAATAGACTGTGGTTCGAAGGCTTTCCATAGTAGATACAGATTCTAGGAGATTTCTGGGCAAATAGTGTGATGCACTGTGACATGATACTGTTAACACAGATCACGGGAAGACAAATTTCTAGAAATTTGTTTCTTTCAAATAACAACAACAACCTTCTTTTTCATTCTAATAACATTAGTAATGTTATGTTCTTTTTGATTCTCCCTAATCTCGAGTAATTCGTCATTCCTAATTGCTTTGTAGAAGATCTTAAAATTCTAGACTAGAATTTACAGGTCTAGGAAAGATGATCGTTCGCTGAAAGGTAATCTTTTTCTGAGATCGAATGCTTTCTAAAAAACATAATCTGGGATTTGGAAAGACAATTTAAATAAATAGAGAAAGAATAAAAAGTATGCCTTTTTGGAAATAGAAATAAACCAGATTTTAAATTGATAACAACTCATTTGTTTCTAAAAGTAACAAGTACTCAATATTTTATTTTTCCTAAATTCAGTAGAGAATATTTTTTTTCCAAAGGAGCAGCAATATTCAATATGCAAAGACAATCATGATTAACAAAATCTCCAGCACAAACATGCCAATTAACGAATGCATACAATTCCTATCATAACCTATTGAATATGTGATTTTACAAGATTAGGTCCTAAAATTTTTTGAAGAATTGCAGCACACATCATCTTGTTTCAAAATTAAAGCAGAGGTCCAAATCTAATCAATCCATCAAATCATATATATATATATATATATATGTAATTTTACATTCTTAATATAAAACTGGTAACACAAAATTTAAATCCTCACAATTTTTCATTTTGACTCTAAATTGAATGATTCAAGATGCAAAAAAAAGGACAAAAAGACATTTCAATGCATCTTGAATCATTTAAATCAAGTTTAAAATAAGAAACTTATGGTCATTTAAGGTAACTAAACCATGCAACATTAACTTATGACTTAATTAATGAGTGGTTAGTTATTTTAAATAGTCATAACTTTCTCAAATTAATTTCAATTTAGGTTACTCAAGATGTTTGGAAAGAGGATAAAAAGACTTTTAAAATAAATTTGAATTGCTTAAATTGCAGTTGAAATGAAAAGAATGTACTATTGGAATTGTGCAATCAACTTGGTCACCAAGTTACTTGCACAATTAGTAAATTCAAATCATCATATATTTTTTGTTTTAATTCCAATATGAATGATTCAAGACATGTTGAATAAAAAAAATAAAAGGATCTTGTCAACGCATCTTATCAATTAAATCAAAATTGATACAAGAATGTTATGGCTATTCGAAATTACTAACCTTGTGATTAAATAAGTCACTAAATTGATATTGTGTAATTAGTTATTTCATTCGGTCATAACTTTCTCTTTTTAATTCTGATTAAACAATTCAAGATGCATCAAAAAAGTTTTTTTTTTTTTTTTTTGGTTCTCTTGCAACACCTCGCCTCCCCCTCATGGCTTGAGTCCGACCCCTTTTGGTCTAGAGGGCGCAATTACCACATTGCCCTCAAGCATTTCAAAGATAGGTGGGCCACCCGAGAGGCAGACACTATCACATTAATTCTTTTCTTTCTATTTTGCTCCCAACTCTATGAGACAATTACTTGCATAGATTTCATAAGACATAATTGGAAATCATTTAATAAAAATAAATCAATTCCATTCATCAATTCAAAATTCAAAGGTACATTGCCTTTATGTTTATTACAAAGGAAAATAAATTCAAAATTTAACTAAAGAAAATTGAGCCAACATGCCCTACAATTTAATCAAATTTCTAAGGAAAATATTCTTAAGTAACATTCATGTAGCCTCTAATTTTCAATTTCCTAAAAGATTAAAAAGAATGGTGAGCTTACGTGCCCAGTAGATCATTCTTAAAATCTTAACTCATTATTCAAAACAAATATAACATGCATAACAAACACTTCAAAAGATTAAGTGATTCAAACAATTATTTGTTTTAAGTTGCTATTAAGACCAAAAAGATTATACCTCAGTATTCTATATTTAGAGGATGAGGTGAAATCCGAAACTTCAATCTTATCATTGATAAAGAGGGGTAAAATCTGAACCCTCACTTCACATCCCAAAAATACTAGTTAGAACACTCATGGTGAAAATTTGTTCTCGTGCTAATACGCGGTTAAAATCTGTGATCACCCTAGGTCTTCTAATGTATCCACGTCAACATGAATTTTTAAAAATTCAAAATAAATATAAAAATGAGTGAAAACTTGTTTTTAATTATCATTGTATGATATTTAATCAAGATAAAATTTATTAGAACATTCGGATAGCAAGAAACGTGCGGGGAAAAGTGTGAAAAAACAAGGCGTCTTGCTACCGACCGCGGTCCATCTGATGCCGACCGCGGTCCGTGAATGTGAAAAACCCAGAAAATGTGCAGAACACTGTGGACCGCGGTCATTAAAGGCCGATCACGATCAACAGTGGAAAAATTGCAGAAACGAGAACTAGGTCACATTGGTGACCGCGGTCCGTGAAGTGCCAACTGCGGTCCATAAAGGAATGATCGAGGTCCATAAAGTGAAGACCGAGGTCCATGAAGAGAAATCTATCCAATGACCGAGGTCCAAAAAGTGAAGACCGCGGTCTGTGTGCGAATTATATATACATTCCAAGCGCAGATTTTCTCATTTGCACTGAAATTGCTTGGGAATCGGAGAGGAGCGACGGGAGAGCGATTCAACGTGAGTTTTATGATTTTCTTTGGGTTTTCTTTAAGATTTGAGCTTATCTAAGAGTATCTATTAATAGTTAGTGAATCAAAGTGATTAAGATCCGTTTTTGAACTTGTTGTTGTGGGTTTAGTGTTTGGAAACCAAGTAAAATGGGATGAACTGTTGTTTATTCCCTGATATATGTGTTTGGACACTATTATGATGGATTTAAGATGGTTGTTTGATGATAAAAATGAAGGGATAGATTTCATTGAAAGTGAATCCCGTTTTTGAGGCTTGATCAATGGGTTTTGGTGAGTAAATGATGTAAACAACCATTCTTTAGTTAGTTTATGTGTTTAAATGATTATTGGGTGTCCAAAACACTAGATTTAAGTGTTAAACTAGAATGGAACTCACAAGCATGGTGTACATAGGTGAAATCCCACCATTGGGTGAGAAATGGTGTGTAGACCGTGGTCTACACTGTACTGAGCACAGTCAATGGACTTGGATGTCGTTTTGGAGTGTTTTGGGTACACTCTAAAGCACTGATTGATAATGGACCTTTAGGGTCGAGTTAGATATGTATTAAAAGCCCAAAGTAATGTATCATTACCATCTAATGATGCAGATTGACGATATTGGACTACAGTGCGAGGAGGGATGATCCAGCGGTACTTCGGCACGTACAGGTGGGGTTGATTATCTCTTCCTTACTCTTTAGTATTATGCAAACGTAGGATGCAAAATGTGATCTTTTTTTAAATTCCTGTACTTAGTATCATGCTAGGAATGTATGCTTTGGGTGGATTGATTTACATGATATCCTAATGTTCGATTACTTGCTTTCTAGTACTAGGATACTATGATCAGCTTGATGTTTATTTGCTTTTTTTGCTTAGGATAACATTTGAATAAGCATGTCTGTATCCTGTGTGGAATGAAAACCATGATTGTGAAACTAAAAAACATTAAAGGTTTATTAAGAACTCCAAGTACCGGGACGATGGACGGGCACTGGTGGTACATCGCTTTGAGGATCTCCAGATGTCCCAGGACGTCATCGTGGGTATCCCCAACTAGGCCAAACTGCGAGCGGCCGTATGAGACCCTCGAATTTGGAAAGTCATGAGGATTTTTTCCTTGGTTTCAGTATC
>JAJIYU010013378.1:0-13893 GCA_030144865.1 Tinospora cordifolia
CCCAAAGTTGAAGCAATGGTTCCCAAAGCTCAATCACCAAGAAAATCACCCAAAACCAATTCCCAAACCAATGAACTTCTCACACACAAGAGGGAAAAGAAAGTGAGAAAGGGAACCAAGAAGAGGGCTTAGAGAACAAAATGACAATTCAACTCTTGTTTCTTGGGATGAGATGAATTGTGAGCATGGGGGGGTGTTTATATAGAGTTCAAAAGGGTAGATAATGGCAAGTTTAGGGTGTCATCTTGTGGAAAACTTGCCAATTCTTCAAAACATTGTGCCCCCCAAGCATAGGAGATTGGCAAGTAATTTTTTGGAAATTTTTGAGAATTTAGAAACCAATTTTTGAATTTTTTAAATGATTTTCTAGGATTTTTTGATATTTTTTCGGTTTGTTTTTGGAGCATTTAATCTGGCACGTTGATAGTCCTTGATCGCAGCATTAAATCGCGATCATCGTCTCAGCTCCTAATCGTTAGATATTCTCGATCACAGCATTTATCAAGGTGCCTCAATTGTAGACCGTTGGATGAGTCTCGAGCGCAGCACTGTTCACGATCAATATTAACGAACTCGATGTGAACTGTTGATCAACCTCGAGTGCAGTACTGAATCGCAATTGAGATTAACGAATTCGTTGTGGATCGTTGATCAACCTCGAGCGTAGTGTCATTCGCGATCGACCGATAATGAATCCAATTCGAGCCCTCCGATCATCCTTGAGACATGCATATCGCGATTAACGAAACTCGTTCTGGTCATCCGATCGTCCTCGATTATTTTTGTTTGTTCGATTTGCCTCGATCGGAGTACTCTTTCGCGATCATCTCAACGCGGCTTTGATTTGGACAGTCCGATCTTCCTCAACTATGGTGTGCGGTCCGATTTCGCGATCAATGAAACTCTTTCTAACCATTTGATATTCCTCGAGTTACGCATGCAAATTTTTAGTCGTTCGATCTGGCTGATTCGGTGCTCTCGTGCGTACGTGCTGACTTGATCTGGGTCGTTGGATTGCAGATCGTTAAGATTATTCAATCCTGGCTGTTGGATGTAGTTTCTATTATCATAATCAACTCCTAAAGCTTCTATTATCCGAGTTTTGCTAATTATCAACCCAATTTCGCTTTCTAATTTATGTAAACATTAATTTTTGCACAAATCATGCTATTTTAGGGACTTACTAATATTTTTTCCTTTCTAATTATTTATTATTGTATTTATTAGACATATTATTCCATATTTCCCTATTTTTACCTTCATTTCTTTATTTCATATATATATATATATATTTCATATTTTTATTTCTCAGAAAGGTAGAATTATATGTGTGTATAATTTGCTCTACTTACCTTATATTTTGATAATTAATTCAATAATTGTTCTATTATTTGTATAATTACAAAATAATTCATATACAAATAATATATGATAAATTGATTAACCTTAAATCAAACATTAGGTAATCCCAATATTTTATTTTCCTCCAATCATTGTAGAATTTCTTTCTCAATTAATTTTATTTCATTAATATCTTCTCTTCTTATTGACAAAATTATGAGGTATTACAAGAGGTTAGAAGGGTCGTCCTCAGGGTAGGCAATAGCAACAGAACGCCAATCAGGGATAGAATTAGGGTTGTGGTCAAAACTAGACCAAAATGTTTGTTGTTGAGGCCCAAGAAGATCACAACCCTACTGTGGAAGGTACGTTCCTACTATTTAATGTTGTTATGAGACTATTATTTGACTCGGGTGACTCAAAATCATTTATCTCTGAAGAATTAGCTGATAGGTTACAACTTGTGAAAATAGCACTACCCATAACTTTGAATGTGTCCACACCAATAGGGACTACTTTTTACCTCATAAAGAATGTGTAGTTGTGACCTCGGGTTTGGGGATAAACTGATATCAATTGAATTATGCACCTTACCATTGTATGGCTAAGAGATGAGTAACCATAACCCTACCTTCATGGGAAATCTATAAACGGAGATATGGCAAAACTATCGAGGAGTCCAACCATGGCCATGTTAAATTGTTTGAGCAGAAGGATGACTTTGAGAAACTCTTAAAGGAAGACTCTATTATACAGAAGAGAATCCAAGATCTAGTAGTTGTTAGTGAGTACGAAGATGTATTCCAAGAGGACTTACCCGAATTACCACCTACTAGAGAATTAGAGTTCAAGATTGAACTTCACCCTAGAACCAACCCATTAACCATACCTCCTTATAGAATAACACTAGTAGAATTGATCGAGTTTAAGTTTTAACTCGATGAACTCTAGGAGAAAGGCTTCATCAGACCAAGTGAATCACCTTGGGGAGTTCTTGTATTATTTGTAAAGAAGAAGGATGGTTACATGAGACTGTGTGTCAATTACCAAAAGCTAAACCAAGCAACGGTGAAGAATTAGGACCTCCTACTGAGGATTGATGACCTGTTTGATCAATTGAGAGGAGCTAGTCATTTCTCGAAGATTGATCTTAGGTCAGGTTACCATCAGTTGAGAATCAGAGAGTCTGGCATATACAAGACATTTTTCAGAACGAGATATGGGCACTTTGAGTTCACCGTGATGCCATTTGGTTTGACCAATGCCCCAGCAGCATTCATGGATTAACGAATCAAGTGTTTAGATAATACTTTGACCAGTTTGTGGTGGTATTCGTGGGTGACATTCTGATTTACTCTAAATGAAAAGCTAAACACTTAGAATACTTATAGATGGTGTTGGAGACCCTTCGAAAGCACCAATTATATGCCAACTTCAGCAAGCGTGAATTCAGGATGAAGACGGTCAAGTTCGTTGGCCACGTAGTATCATCAAAAGGCATATCTATAGACCAAGAGGAGGTGAAAGCTATCATGGATCGAAAACAACCAAAGACAGCTATAGAGATTAGGAGTTTCTTAGCCTTAATTGGATATTACAGGAGATTCATCCAAGACTTCTCCAAATTATCAGAACCTATGACCAAGTTAACTAGGAACAACATTAAATGCACTTGGAATGAGAAGTGTGAACAATCATTCCAAGAACTAAAAAGGAGATTGACTTTGACCCCCATCTTAGTCAATCCAACCTTGGTGTCACTTATGTCTTGTATATGTATGCTTCATTAAGTGGAATGGGAGTAGTATTGGTGCAAGAAAAGCAAGTAGTCACATGTGTTTTATGACAACTGAAAGTCCATGAGAAGAACTACCCTACTCACAAGCTAGAGTTAGCAACTATTGTATTTACCCTGAAGATTTAGGTATACTACCTTTATGGTGAGAAATTCAATCTATTTTTAGATCACAAGAGCTTGAAGTACATCTACACCCAAAATGAGTTGAACATCAAGTAACAAAGATGGATGGTGTTCTTGAAAAACTATGATTTCCAACGACACTACCATCCGAGGAAGGCCAATGTGGTGGCTGATGCCTTAAGTAGAAAGTTTAACAAATTGGAAGAAGAAAAGGGCCAAATGTACTAGTTGATTGAAGACTTAAGGTTGGGTATAGCCTTGAATGAAAAACAAGCCTATCTCTACTTCATGTCTTGCTAACCAAATCTTCTGCCTTAGATCAGGGATGAGCAAAGGCAAGACAAATGGCTCACTAGTCTGATAGAATGAGTTACATAGAGTAAGCATACTGACTTCAGGTTAGATGCTAAGAATACCCTAAGACTTCGCGAGAGGATCTGTGTGCCTCAAAACGGACAAAGTAAATAGACCATACTAGATGAAGGTCATTTGACCAAGTATATGATGCATCCAAGTGGAGATAAGATGTACCAAAACCTTAGAAAGACTTACTAATAGAGAGGAAGGAAGAGAGATGTGGCTAAGCATGTTGCCAAGTGCTTAACTTGTTAACAAGTAAAAGTAGAACATTGGAAACCCTCTTAAATGTTACAACCACTCCCTATCCTTGAATGGAAGTGGGATAACATTATTATGGACTTTATTAGTAGTTTATCCAAGAACTAGAAAGGAGAAGATATTGTTTGGGTGATTGTGGATCATCTTACTAAAGTGGCTCATTTCCTGCTAATCAGATCCACAGGCCAATTCAGTAAGTTGGGATAAGTCTACTGAAAAAGATAGTTAGATTTCATGGCATACCCAAGACGATAGTATCTGACTGGGGCTCTCGATCCACTTCACAGTTTTGGTAGAGTCTGCAAAAGGAATTGGGCACTAAACTCACCATGAATATTGTTTTTAACCCTCAGACAGATGAGCAGTCTGAGAAAATGATTCAAACGTTATAAGACATGGTGAGGTCATGTGTCCTTGACTTTAAAAGAAACCACTACAAGAAATTGATGATATAACAATGTCAATTCGACAACAAGCATCGACGACCATTGTAAAAGAAGGCACACAATAACGTTTATAAAATGTTTGTTGTTAAATTGCTTATGTAAAAGGTGTACAACAACGTTCACCATGGGAATGTTGTCGAAAAGGCCATTACATCGAGCAGATGAATGTTGTTCTATGTTATTACAACAATCGTATTTGCTCGTTGTCAAATGACACTTTTTACAATGTTCTTTAGTCGACTGTTGTTAGAAAAACGTAAGTTATTACAACTTTCATTCGTGAACGTTGTCTATAGTTGTCTATAACAATGTTTATTCGACCATTTTAAATGTATTACGTTATATACATATGTTATTCAATATATGTTATACCTATATAATACCACTAATGCGTGAATAATGGTATAACCCATGAATGATAGTATGATGTAGGCATACTGATCGAATAATGTGTGTATAAAGTGGTAAGGATAACGATAGAATAATGCGTGAATAATGATATAACCTGTGAATAATGGTATAATATAGGTATAATAATGCACGTATAAAATGTAGGAATATTGATCGAATATTGAGTGAATGATATATATGGTATATATAACACATGAAATGTGGTAAAATGTAGGAATAAATATTGAATAATACGTGTACAAAAATCTAGCAATAACAATCGAATAATTAATTCGTGAATAATGGTATATATATAATGAGTAAAATGTAGTATAATGTAGGGATAAATATCGAATAATGCATGTATAAAAATCTTGTGATAACAATCGAATAATGGGTGAATAATGGTATAAATAACTCTTATAATGTTGTGTAATATAAGGATAAAGATCGAATAATGCCCGTATAAAAATCTAGCAATAACAGTCAAATATTGCGTGAATAATTCTATATATAACCCACGAAATGTGATATAATATAGGGATAAAAATCGAATAATGCCCGTATAAATATATAGCGGTAATAATCGAATAATGCACTATAAAAATTGTTTTGTTGGTCAATATATCTTACAAAATTATTTGCGCGCATTATTCATTTATCCCCGCATTATTATAAAATTATTCTCACATTATACCGCTATTCAGACGCATTATATATGAATTATTCATTTGTTATACTTGCATTAGTCAGTCATAAATAAGATGTATATATATATATATATATATATATATGCGCATTATTCGTTTGTCCCCGCATTATTATGAAATTATTCTCACATTATACCGCTATTCAAACGCATTATACATGAATTATTCGTTTGTTATACATGCATTAGTTAATGATAAATAAGGTACATATTTTATGTATATATATATATATATGTGTGTGTGTGTGTGTGTGTGTGTGTGTGTCTGTGTGTGTGCACGTTATTCATTTCTGCCTGCATTATTACGAAATTATTATCACATTATGCAGCTATTGACGCACATTATACATGAATTATTCTTTTGTTATACACGCATTATTCAATCAAAATTAAAATACATATATTATAGATATATATATGTGTGCATTATTTGTATTACTAAAGAATAAAAAATTTCATAGTGTCAAACATATATACAATCCATTAAAAAGTATAATTATTATTTATACTATTTATCATTATTAATCCTAATAAACAAAAATAAAAAGTTCTATAAGCAAGAATTCTTCTTAAAGGATCATTTGGTCTCATCTTGATACAAAATCCAAACATATAAGTCAAGTTCTCCATAGTTTCAATCTTTATATATATACTTACATCAAAAAACAAATGAAGTTAATTAGATTAATATTTAAAAAAAAATAAGAATAAGAGCAAAAGAACAAATTTAACAGTTAAAGCAACTAAATATATATCTAGATAAAAAAAAATTGAACTTAATTAGATTAATTTAAAACAAATAAAATAAGAATAAGAGCTAAAGTATTACGTTGTACTTTTTCTTGAGGTTAGCCTATTAGCTCAAGAATTGTGTTGTACTTTCCCTCCCATGGACAAGATAACATTAATCTTGTCCATATTTATGCATGATATACAAATAACATAGTGTATATATATATAGTCAACATAAGATTTTTTTCTAGTATCTACAAAGGTCAACAGCTCATAAAAGGACCCAACTTTGGCATTTTTCCTATCCATTCTCCAAAAATTCCCTCAAATTATTACCAAGGATTGACTACAAATTCAGGTAGAAAAGAAATCACCTTTGAAAATTCCAAGGAAGCTATAGATCCAAGGATCCAACCATTCAATGGGGATGCTCTAAGACACATGATGTTTGTTAATGGAACAATTAAACTAGTAAAACAAGTCGAAATCATTAAAAACATAAACTAACTTTAAAAAAAATCAAATGCCAAATACAAACCTGTATGCTATAAGAAAAAAAAACATTCTAGTATCTAAAGCATTGAACAAACCATTAATTTATTTCATTTATGGTTTTACTTCAATTTAGAGAAAGCACATGAAGATATGGTTAAGGTTACGGAAAAACTTTAAACCTTGCAAATCATAGATTTCTTGCTCTAATCTTTTCTTCTTATCATCAAGTGTTGTCAATTGCTTTTCATGATCTCCAATCAGCAAAACAACTATCAATCATCCATCCTTCATACTCTAGTAGATCACGAACGTATTTGTTCATGCATCTCTTATGGTACTTTCTGAATTTTTACTCACTGATGGTACTTTCTGAAGCATTCAAGATATAACTAGTGCTGGATAGATTGCAGCAATAAGCACATGATGCATCAAGATATGTATCTATATATGTCATTCTACCTTCCCATCATTCATTATGTACAGTGTGTATGATTCGCACTAGTTAATACAAAAAATTAGGGAAATCTAATTGAATGAATGATTTGTGATATTTGGTTAAACTATGGTTTGCATGTTTAACTGCACTGATTATTTATGTATTCTTTGCAAAATATGGTTTTAGTATGCCAATTAAATAATTAACATATATTTTGCAAAGAATACATAAATAATCAGTGCAGTTAAACATGCGAACCATAGTTTAACCAAATATCCCAAATCATTCATTCAATAAAATTTTTCTAATTTTTTGTATTAACTAGGGCGAATCATACACACATGTATGTATTATTCGTATTTAAGCATAATAACATTTCAATGTAAAGCGGTTGGAATCACCGGCATCACTGATTTTGCTATCAAAAAAATGCACGCCTTGTTGGAGTCAATAATGAATGATGGGAAGGTAGAATGACATATATAGATACATATCATATAGTTTCAGTAAACATAGTGCTTATGATGCATCATGAGCCTGTTGCTGCAATCTATCCAGCACCCAACGTTGGCTGAATATCTATCTTCAGGTTTAATAATATATTGATATTCTTACAGGTGTATAATACCAGAATAACATGTTAAAAAGTATATAATAACAAAATAAAAAGGTGTATATAATGTGAGAACAATATCTTAGTTCAAAGAAAATTGAACAGACCACACAACCATTCATTATCACATTCAAACAAATACAAATACAAGATTCAGAATAGTGTGATGTACTTGGTTCTTAGCATTTATGGTCGTCCTGTTGGGAGAGGATGAACACTCATTCTTCATTGTAACATATGAAATCGTAAGTAAATGAATAACTAAATCAAAAAATAAAACAATGAAGACAGAGAGATTAGGGCACAAAAATTGACTAAAACTGAATCGAAAACAAAATTGCAAGTATATATATATATGATATTTCAGAATGAATAATTCAGGTATAACAGAATAATACATGTATAATATTTGAATAGCGGGAAAATATGCATGAATAGTGGTATAATGCGAGAATAATATCTAAATAATTCAAGTATAAAAATTGTTTGGCTGTTTGGCAAAAACATTCGAAAAACAAATAATGCCGACATATATATCTATAATATATATATACTTTAATTTTGACTGAATAATGTTGGTATAACAAAAGAATAATTCATGTATAATGTGTGTGAATAATGGTATAATGTGAGAATAATTTCATAATAATGCATGTGTAATACAATAAATTATATACGCACGATAGGAACTTATACATGTTAAACTATGTAACACCCACGAATTATGTTTGAATTTCAAATAAAATAAATTAATGTGACATACAAATTATATATATATATATATATGTATGTATGTATATCATGTTATTTGTATATCATGCATAAATAATTGTTAACACTAAATTGTTAAAAGGACTAAATTATTAATTTTTAATGATAAAGCTAATTTTTTAATAAATAAATAGAATATTTCTAAAAAAATTAAATTTAAGTCTAAATTCTCTTTAATAAAACATTTATGAGAAATATTTTTTTTGCCATAAAAGATTAGAAGATGATGATTTAAGGACATAACATAATAAACAAGATCATTTGGCATTATTACAGAAAAATACTGAATCTTTGTATTTATTTTAATAAAATATGATAGAATATGTTTAAAATGTGAGATTCTTACATAATTTCACTAACTATGCTAAAAAAATAATAAAATAAATATTAATCATAATTTTTATACTCGCATTATTATACCATTATAAAATAAAATAAAATGTGAAATTCTTACATAATTATTCATATGTTATACATACGTTATACCACATTTTTATATCAACAATTGAACAATTTTTATACTCGCATTATTCAGATATTATTCTTGCATTATATCATTATTGACGCATTAATCATCGGTTAGTATGTTATACCTCTACCATGTTATTGGCATTATTCTATAATTATTCATATGTTATGCATACGTTATACTGCATTTTTAAACAATCAAACAATGTTTATACTCGCATTATTCAAATATTATTCTTGCACTATACCATTATTGACGCACTAATCATCGGTTAGTATGTTATACCTCTACCATGTTACTGACATTATTCTATAATTATTCATATGTTATGCATACGTTATCCCACATTTTTATATCAACAATTGAACAATTTTTATACTCACATTATTTAGATATTATTATTGTATTATAACATTATTGACACATTAATCATCAGTTAGTATGTTATACCTCTACCATGTTACTGACATTATTCTATAATTATTCATATTATGTATTCGTTATACCGCATTTTTATATCAACAATCAAACAATTTTTATACTTGCATTATTCAGATATTATTCTTGCATTATACCATTACTCGCATTATTTCATGATTATTCATATGTTATACATACGTTATACCGAATTTTATTCACATGTTATCTCTGCATTATTTACATGTTATCCTCAAATTTTTTACCAAAACAACCGAATAATTTTATATCTATATTATTTAGTTATTATTCTTGCATTATACCATTATTGATGCATTAATCATGGGTTGGTATGTTATACCTATACCATGTTATTGGTATTATTCCATAATTATTCATATGTTATGCATATGTTATACCGAATTTTTATATCAACAATCGAACAATTTTTATATTCGCATTATTTAGATATTATTCTTGCATTATACCATTACTCGCATTATTCCATGATTATTCATATGTTATACATACATTATACCGAATTTTATTTACATGTTATCCCTGCATTATTCACATGTTATCCTCGCATTTTTTTACTAAAGCAACCAAACAATTTTATATCCATATTATTCAGTTATTATTCTTGCATTACACAATTATAGATGCATTATTCAATTATATGTATGTTATACCTCTGCCATTACTGGCATTATTCTATAATTATTCATTTGTTATTCATACGTTATACCATATTTTATTCACATGTTATCCCTACATTATTCATATGTTAAGCCCGCATATTTGTATCAACAACCGAACAATTGTTGTACTCGCATTATTCATGTATTATTCTTACATTATACTACAAAAAATATATAAAAAGAAAAAAAAACCAGTTTCCGCCCCAAAAAAAAATTGATGCGGGTATACTTATCTTCTTTAGAGCCACTGTTGTTCGATTGTCTTTTTTGTGCTTTTAAGTTCTTCAATTTTTACTGCTCATCTTTCTTCTATTAATCTTCATCTATTGTTGTTGTTCTTTGTTGGGTATTTGGGAACGAAATATCTGCTTCTGCTTTGGGAACGAAATCTTTACTTGCAACGGTTGGTCTTCTTCTTCATACATTTCAGTTCATCGATCTTTTTATTTGTCTTTCTTCTGTTAATCTTCATTCATTATTTGTAGAATCGCTGCAAAATAGCTACAGAATCAACACAATCATCTACTTGTAACTATTGTTGTTCTTCTTTGGGCATTTGGGAATGAAATCTCTGCTTGTGCTAGGTATGAAATCTCTGCTTTTGGGTTTGGTAAGTATTGTTGTTCTTCTATTATTATTATTCGTTATTTTCTATTGACTTCTGCTAAAGCTGACTTATTCATTTTTGCTATTGACTTATTTTTGTTCTTTTATTTAGGAATTGATATATTTAGCTACACATGGATAAAAAATGGGTCCATATTTCAAGGTTAACTCTCACATCTAAAATTAGATAGCATTATTTATTACGTGCTTGCATTATTCAAAATTTAAGTAATTTTCATTTTTTTAGGTTGTCTCAAGAGTATAAACATGGCTTGAAATTTTATCAATTTTGTGCATGCAAGTTTAGGAAATATAGACATAATATCGTGTCCTTATACAAAATGCAAGAACTTGGATCACCACCATTATGATTTAGTATATGAGCATTTAGTCATAAAAGGTATGGATCCTACATATACTAATTGGTTTTTTCATGGAAAAAGGATTGAAACATGTGGTCTGTTTCCAAAGATATACCCGTGAATGATACATACAAAATGTACAAGGACCATGCATATATTCAAAAAGATCTTGATAGATAGAATGAGCATGAAATTGAAGAGAAAGACCTAACACATTTAGTTGAAGAGACAGAGACACCTTTATATTCTCGTTGCTTGGAACATACTAAAATTTCAGCAATAATAGTCTTATTCAAGTTAAAAGCTTCATATGGTTTATCCGACACTGGGTTTAATGAATTGCTTAAGATTGTTGGTGATTTGCTTCCATCTGATCATACTCTTCTTAGTTCTTTATATGCAACAAAAAGACATCTAAAGGTATTTGATCTTGGGTATGAGAAGATACATGCTTGTATTAATGATTGTTGTTTATTTGGAAATGAGCTACAATATGCAAATTTATGCCCCAAATATGGTTCGTCTAGAAGGAAATCTAAGCGCACTCAAAAAAGGACAAAAGTCCTTAAGAAAGTGTTGCATTATTTTCCAATAATTGCAAGACTTCGAAGAATGTATGGATTGGCTGAAATAGCTGAACAATTGGCATGACATCAAAATAACAAAAGTACAGATGGGAAAATGAGGCATCCGATTGATTCATCTGCATGGAAAACTATAAATGACAATGATGAATCTTTTGCATTAGATCCTAGAAATATTAGATTTGGTTTGGCTACGGGTGGTTTTAATCCTTTTCAAGACCTTAGTTCGAGGTACAATTGCTGGCTAGTAATTTTACTTACATATAACTTGCTTCCATGGTTGTGCATGTTGAAGGATAATTTAATGTTGACATTACTCATTCCTAGGCCGAAACAACCAGGAAATGAATTGACGATTTGAAATTGTTATGGACAAATGGAGTTGACATGTATGATGCATTTATAAAATCAAAATTCAACTTAAGAGCAATCTTAATGTGGACTATAAATGATTTTTCTACTTATGCAAATATGTCTGGGTGGTCAACAAAAGGAAGATTTGCATGTCCTATTTGTCGCTTGGATACTTGCTCTGAATGGTTACATCATAGTCGAAAATTCTCATACATGGGTCATAGAAGATTTTTAGTTCATGACTATCCATATCGAAAAAAAAGAGCTTGGTTTAATGGTCAACAAGAGCTACGAGGAAAACCAAAGCGGTTTACAAGTGAAACAATTCTTGCAGAAGATAGACTCAATGCTCGTATTGATTTGGAATGCATGAATATTAGGACTGAGTTATATGTTGAGAAGCGAGGAGATCGATTATATTTACCTGCCGCAATGCACACTCTTTCAAAGGAAGAGAAACAAATTTTTTATAGAAGATTAGCAAATTTGAAGTTACCTGACGGTTATGGGTCTAACATTGGAAATTGTGTGTCGATTAAAGAATGTAAGATACTTGGCTTGAAGTCACATGATTGTCATTTATTAATGCAACAAATTTTGCTTGTTGCTTTGAGATGAGTTCTACCAAATGGTCCAAGATATGCAATTTCATGACTTTGTAGATTTTTTAATATACTTTGTGATAGGATCGTTGATCGAAAATTATTATTGGACTTAGATGATTCAATAGCCGAAACTTTGTGTATTTTTGAAAGGTTCTTTCCTCCATCTTTCTTTGATATTATGGTTCACTTAACAATTAACTTTGGACAAGAAGCTTCTTTGGGTGGACCAGTCCAATATCGGTGGATGTATCAATTTGAGAGGTAGAATATGTATGACTTTAATGTGTTTAGCTACTTTATTATATATTTATCTTAGTCCATTGCTCACCAAATAATTGAATGTACTAATCTTTGTGGTGTTTTAGATTCATGAAAGTGCTAAAGGGCAGAATCATGTACGACCACAGGGTTGTATAGTTGAACAATATCCTGCTAATGAGTGTACCATATTTTGTAGCAAATATATAAAGAAAACATGTGAGGTGGGAATTCGATTGACATGCAATGAAGATGAAGAAAATGAAATAGAATTGGAGGGCAACCCAATTCTCAGTAAAAAGAAAGTTGTGCTTCCATCTTATATCTTGGATATTGCTCACCGTTATGTTTTATTAAATAGTTTAGAAGTTCAACCTTATATCGAGTAAGTATATTGTTCTTATAATCAATATCATAAATTATGAATATCTTAGTGTTTCGTTCAAGTTGGAGCTAACTTTATGTTGTTTATTAGAATACACTTGAATGAACTTCGACATTCAGATAGAAGATTATTAAGGAATGAACATTTGTTGTTTAAAAAACACATGGATGAATTTAATAGATGGATTCGTGATAAGGTAGACAAGCATTTTTCAACATGCATTTCCATTTATATTAGCAAAATAGTACTCATTATATTTTTTTTGCATTATGATCGGATTAAGGAGCTTGTTGGACATAACAATATTTCTTGTAAGCTAACATGGCTCACACTGGGGCCTAGGGAGCAAGTATTATCGTGTCAGGGATATGTAATAAACGGTCTCCGTTTTCATACAAAAGATGCACAGAAATCCCGACAAAATTGTGGTGTTTCAATTGAAGCAATTACTCTTTGTTGGTCTAGTGCAAAAGATCAATCATAACAATCTGGGGAGGTCACTTATTATGGAGTCTTAAGAGATATCATAATTCTTGATTATCATACATTTCATGTACCTATTTTTAAACGTGATTGGGCTAATATTGTCAATGGTGTCAAGAAAGAAGAAGGATTTACATTAGTCAATCTTCATGAGGGGCAATCTCAATTTGATAAGGATCCATTTATTCTTGCATCAC
>JAJIYU010013379.1:0-13883 GCA_030144865.1 Tinospora cordifolia
AAAATTAAAAGTATTTTTTATGTCACACCCCACCGGTCCCACCGGACCTACGCCACGTGGCGGCCGCATGGCGCACCGCGTGGCGTAGGTCCAGTGGGACTGGTGGGCCCGGTGGGGTGTGATAATAAAAATGCGCCTTTTTATTGTAACACCCACCGGAAATCCTACCGGGACTCGTATCCACGTCGTAAGGCCCACGTTATGGCGTGTCACTCATAAGGTACTGTCCCCCCCCTTGGGATTTTATTTCGCCTTCATGGAGATTCGAACCAAAGACCTGGGGCATAAGTACCTTGTTCATTCCTCATGCACTACCATTGAGCCAAATGGTAGCAGATGAAGAAAGAAATAAGTACTTGAGCCCTAAGCCTTAGGTTCAAATCTCCGCGGAGGCAAAAGAAAACCCCAAAGGGCAGGGGACAGTACCTTGTGAGTGACACGCCATGACGTGGGCCCTACGACGTGGGTAAGAGTCCCGGTAGGATTCCCGGTGGGTGTTATATTTTACCTCGCGTTATCTTCGCGCGATCGACGTCCAATGACGACCCCACGCCACATCTACTCTTACAACTTCATTCTTTGTCCAACAGCAATAGCACGTCATCTGTTGGTTTTTGTTCTTTATTTTTCCCAACCAAAAAATCATCAATTGCCCAACACTAAGATTTCAAACCAAACACACATACACACCACGACCCCCATGAGTTAATTTATTGTTCATCTTCTTCCTTTCTTCCTTCTTCATTTCCTTTTGTCAACACAAACCCCCCAATCATTAAATCCTAAAAATTCCCAAAATCAAGCCCAAATCGATGTGTTCCATTCCATGTCTAACTTGCAGCACATCAATATCTTCTTCATCACATTCTTTATCTGGCAGCTGCAGCAACACAGATACATACACCGGCAACAACGTTCTTCACGGGTTTGCCAAAGACAAAGACCCCACCAATCACAACCTAGCAACACATAACCTCTACTCTGTTCACACTTCGTTTTCTATTTTTTTTCCTCTGTTACTCATCCCAAACTCACGACAGCCCTCTTCTCTTTTTCATTTCGGATCATCAGGACGCACCTCACTCATCAACCAAAATCTACAGCCGTCCGTCTTCATTCTTCAAGGACTGCAACAGTATACAACATCATTCCTCATGGCACAAACCAACTCTTACTCTTCTTCTGTTCTCCTTTCATGGCAGCTGCAACTACCCTTTCTCATCTCATCTTCATCGTCTCTGTTTCCGTCCCAAGCAGTAGCAGCACCACTGCTGTCTTCATCTTTCTCCTTCATCCGGCAGTGGTAATGGCAACCAGCCATCCTCTCATCCACGCCCAGACCAGTAACAGTAGCTTCGGTTTTCTTCTTCTTGCCCGGATTGCAACAGCAGCTGCACGCTCCTCTCGGCCAGCAACCCAGATCGTCTTGCTATTTGTCCCAAACCAGAGCATGCCATTCGTTCATCTCTCAAAACAAGGACGCGGTAAAATTTGTGCTCCTCTGTTTCTTCCATTCGGCTTCACCGGCTGCATCAACCAAAACCCAGAGCATTCTCCTTTTCCTTCGGCTGTTGTTCCTTCTTTCTGGCTCTGTTCTTCTTGGTTCTTCTTCTACAACGTAGCAGCAACAGCTACAATAACAGCAACGACAACAGAGCACCGTCGCTCTGGTTTCTCTTCTTCCCGTCCAGCTTGCAGCTGCAGTTGGTCTCACTACATCACACAGCTCCTACACATACAACATCTTCGACCTTTCCTTCATTCCACGCAGCAGCTGAAACCAAGATTTTTGGTTTCATTCCTTTTCTTCTTCATTGCAGCAACGACCGTAGAACCAGCAGAGCTGGTCCTCTTCTTCAGTCTCCTCTTCTTTGTTCTTCCTCCTTACGCTCGACAACTATGGCTTCTTCTTCATTCGTTCTTTTTCCCTCTTTGTCAGTCCGAGCACCGCCACCAAATCTTCTACCGGTTTCCATATTCTCCTTCGGCTTCATTCTTCCACTGCCCCCTTAAACCAAATAATTTTGGTTCTATCTTCATATTTCAAATTTTTTTCTTTTTCTTTCTAACCACTTAAGTTATTAATTCTTTATTATAAGGTTATATATATATATATACATGTTAATATAGTAATCCCATTATTCATGTCACTAGTTCCATTAAATATATACTTATTTTCTTATAGATATTTGTTTAATCCTTGTCATAGTTTATAAATTTACATTTATTATTCATTTAACCTTATTATGAATTTATAAGATTATATATATATTAATCTCTTTGATATATATATATATATACTACTCACTTTATATATGTAAACCTTATTATAAATTCAGATATTAATAATATCATTTTATTTTATAATCTACTCATTTCATTGTCATACAATTATATGTATTAACATATATTTTTTTTCTAGCTAATTCAACTAATATCGATTGTCAATTTCTTATTTTATTTCATTTTATACCTACTCGCAACGTAGCATGATCATGAAGTTACGGGGTGTTACAAAATCAATTTCAGACATCATTCCTCTAACCATGGTGCACATCATAAATCAATAATATAGTTGGGCCATTATGAAATTATCACTATTATATCAAGATAAATTCAATAATAAGAAACCATGACCACCATGTACTAAAACAATTATAACATATGAATGAGGTCACATTTCATATACTAGTCAAAGCATTGACTATAATTATCTAAGCATATGAAAATAAAACAATCTATGTCATCATGATTATTATTCCAATTAAATGTATTTAATTTGTCCAAACCAAAATGAATTTGTAATCAAAGTGAAAACATAAACATGGTCAAGCCCCCATGGCCATTACATTAGTTATCTAAAATTTAAACATGAAATAAAATATGAAGGTCTATTAAAGACTCCAAAGGGCTTATCTGCCCCATTACACCATAATACCAACTCTCTACCCTACGCAACCTCATTAGTGAGACACTGCTATTAAATCTTCTATGATAATCACAAGTGTAGCATACATAAAAAATCACTTGAAATGAAATAAAAGAGTGATCTCAAAGAGCTCATTAGATCATACTCCACACCTCACAAGTACTATAAAAATCCACATAACAAATATGCAACCACTTTCAATATATTAAATGTTTCATACAATTGTTTGTTTAAAGTTTTTTTTTTTGAGATAGAAAGGTCTATGTCGTGTATTTTTTCTTTGGGTGTCACATCTATTGGTCTGGGGTTTAGCCTAGGGACAACTCTTAAGGTGGGGATCAAACTATCAAGGACACCTCATAGAGAAAGACGTCAAAGTATTAAGGACACCCATAAAGATAAGGATTTTAACCATGCGACAAAGTTTGTAGTAATCATATTCAGGAGGGTGCCACAATAGTCCATAAATATATGGCCTTTCTATCAAGAGAAAATATTCATGGTGATCAAATATGGATACACCGCATCACTACATGGTCGAAATCTAAAATGGTGTTATTTTTAGTGTCTTGTTCAAAATCAATCTAAGTATAGAGCACATTAACATGTACAATGTCTTACACAAAGGATATGATTTGCATGTTATCATGTATTAGATTACAAGTAGTAAAGCATATATTTGTATCTCAACATTCTCCAATTCACACGCACAATATTAAATAACATGTTTATATAAGTAAAACACATTAACATGTCCCTAAGAAACCATTCAAAACATCTAATATCATACAAGATAGGCACATTATCATGATCCTAATACATTAATTAAAATAATAAAAAGTTTTCAAATTTGATATTTAAAACTCATTTAAGACAACCGAGAGATACAGATCACTTCCGCTTGATTTATTTTCATTTTCAAACCATTATTTCTTGATTTTTCCAAGTTAACAACCGAACCATATAAGACTATTATTTTTAGTGTTTTATGAGATAAACCATATTATTATGTCTTAACATATGAAATTCAACAATTAATGGTCAACTATATTAAATAGTGCACAATTTCATTGTTTCTATGCATTATTCATACACAATTGGCTTCTTATTGTGAATTAAGTTTGGCCAACCCATTTTTTGCCTTGAAGAGTCCTTATTTATGACTTCTCCTCGTCATTTTAAGTATGTTTAAGAACACTAAACATTTAATTATGTACAACATGCATATATTGCATGACCAAACAATAAATCTATGCACATAGTTTTATCATTTCATGTGCACTATTGATTTGTACTCTAACATAAACCTTTATACACATCTAAACCTCATTTTTTCAACAACCCACCTTGCAGGTTCTGACGCATAAATATGCATGAACTTAAGGCATAACATTCACTATTGATTACTAATACATGCATAGCTACAACCCTACACATACATGTATGTACTTCATCATACTTGGTCGTGTCCCATCTTGCATGCCTAAAATGATATTTTCTATAATCTAATAAGTTTTCAAACAATCTAACATTCATGTTTAATACTGAAAATAATCAAAGAAAAGATGAAAGGATATACCTTATGTAATCCAATCTCACACAATCAAGTTTTGCATTTTTTTTACCCTATACTATGGGGTATTTTCCATAGACTCTAATTGGCATTTTCCTTACTTTGGGATAATTTAGAGTTTGATTGAATGGAGAAAAACACTACAAAATTTTAGGTTTTTGATGGGAAAAGGGATGTCTAACAATGGGGAACTAAAATGGGGTTTTTGGGTTATTGAAGGTGTAAAATGTCAAGCTTTTAGGCTTTAGCTTGAGGGGTGATTTGTGTGTAAGTTTTGGCAATTCTAATAACTAATTTTTGTGTCAAAAGGAATTGAAAAATAGAACTTCAATGGCTAGTTTTTCAAGCCAAATTGTGGAGGAATGGGGCAAAGATTGCATGATGATGAGTTGATGATGGGCATTTTTGGTACACTTACTTGGGTGTTTGAGTGGCCATTTTTCAAAAGATCTTCTGCTGATTTTTTGGCTGCAACTAGGCTAGAATGTGGCTAAAAGTTGAAGGAAGTATAGTGTTTCAATAAAGTGAAATGAAAGGAAGAAGAAGATATGGAGATAGGGGTATATATGAGGCTTTTTTGTGCACTTTTAAATTGTTGTTGCTTGCCTATTCTAAGAACATTGTTGTAACGCCCCGATTTTTTTTTTCAAAACCATCATTTATAGGGTCCATCGACGATTCCCAAGTGGATCATTATCCCAAAATGTGTGTTCTTATCTTTTTTAATGTGTTTCTTATAATATCACAGTATATACTATATTCACATTATGCAATTCCCATTATACTCAACCACCTAAACTAACACTTGTGAATGTATTGTCATGATTTCTTATCTTTACATAAGATCATTTCAACATAACAAACCATAGACATGTACAATAAATAATTGACAACTAATCATTAATTCTTTCAATAGGCAATCTATTTACATACAAACATATCACCATAGGCATTTCATTATTGAAAGAAAGTTAGTTCATCCAATCAAGCTTATTTAATAATAATTTAAAGATAGAGTATCATCTCCACCTGAAACTAATTTCAAGAGTGCTCCTTTGCTTTCCTTGAACTTCCAACAGGATGAATCAACCTATCAATGCTTATTTCTTATTAAATTTCATTTCAAGTTGAACTAACTCTTAATCTTTATTTCATGTTATTTGGACCCTTAATGTATTGTGATGAATAGTCGATTTGGTTCACGCAACTCAAGGTCCACCCTTTCCTTATCTACTTAAATTAGGGTCACATTTAAGTATTATTAATTGATCCATTATTAGCTTCAATAGATTGATTCATTATCAATATTTTGATCACATGTTTTCTTACATTAGTTTTTTTATATGTATCATGGGGAGATGTTTAGATCTTTTTTTATCGATTCATTTTAGATTTTTTTCTTTATTTCATGTTTTTAAATTAATTTACTGAGCTCAAATCATATTTAAGATCCCAAAGACCTACTGACATGGCGAATCAACTTACGATTCACCCAGTGGGCGAAAACTTGTGTTTTTTATTCTAAAGTCACACCCCTTGGTGCCTGTTGACGGAACCAAATTATGGAAATGTATTCATGGGTTATTTGACTCTTAGATCTACTTAAAACCAGCTTTGAACTCATGTTCAAAGTGGCTGATTTTTCAACTAACCCTAGGTGTGCTTTGTGACATGATGTTGTAAATTGGCATTTTCTTATGAGTTTCTATCTAGTGTCCCTTTTTCTCATTACCTTAGTCTCATTTCTAGCAAGTGTGAGTGTGTTTCTTGATGGGTTCTCATTCTTAAAACTAAGGTACAAATTTAAAAATTTTTGACTTCTAAAAGTGGTCTTTTATGCGCTGCATGAGGCCATAGTTTGAGCTATTGTCCTAGGTAATTCGATTATGTGTTCATGTGCTATTGTGTAGGACCAAACCAGCCACTTTGAAGGTCTCAATGTAACACCTCGCTTCCCATGCCCCAGGCCCACATCATCCAATGATATTTTTATTTTTATTTTAGGCCCCTCGAGAAGCGTGTCCCATGTTACATTATCTTCTTTCCTTTTTCTCTTCCCAAATCCTTGGGACTTTTTGAATATTAGTAACTCATGCAATAATTCAAAAAAATAAACATTTAGAAACATTTAAATAAAATAATTTCGTATCATTAATCATTTTTAAAATTCAAAGATACATAGCCTTTTTGTCTATTATAGTGAAAAATAACTTTAAAACTTGAATAAAATAAATTAGGCCAACATGCCTACAATTTAATAAAATCTTAAAAAAAAAAATAATGTAAGAGTCTTCCTTAAGGTCTTGATATATCAATTTTCTGAAAGATTACAAAAAAGGAATGAACCTGAAGCCCAGTGGATCATTCCAAATATTTAAATTATTATTTCAATAAATAAGACAAACATGTCAAGCACTTTCAAAATATTATGTGATTAAATAGTTCATTATTTTCAATTGTAATTAAAATTGAAAGGGGTTAGCCTCTGTGTTCCAGATCTAGGGGGAGAGATCATTCCTGAAACTCAAACCTTTCTCTGTGAAGTGGGATCACTCCTAAAACCCAGTTCACTCTGGGATCAATCCTAACACTCAGTTCTAAGTTAAAGGTCTGACATATTTGGAACACACATAAAGAAATCCTTCTTCACACCAGTATGTGGTTAAAATCTTAATTAATCTTTGATCAAGTATAAAAACACAATATTCACTTAAATAAACTGAACTTAAACAAAAATTAAACATGTGAGCATGGTAACAACATAAAATGGATCATATCATCGCATAACATACATGTTTATTAATATAAGCCTAAGCATGTGTATTATAAATGACATGTACAATAATTAATCATGCATATTCAAAGCATCAAGTACATACAAACCTTATTTAAATCAAAATAATAAAGTAAAAGTTGAATCTTCAGTTGAATCTCCTTCAAATCTCTCCAACTGTTGGCATAGAAATTTGTGCAACACTTCGTTACTACTATCCCAGTTACTGTTTAGAACAACTAGAGAAAAAAAAAAAGGAATGCTAAGAGGGAAGCGGAAAAAGAAAGAAGGATTTGTTAGTTCTTGTTAGGATGAAGAGAATGAAAGTCTAGATATTATTTATATAGAGTTCAAGTAGGTTAGAATTGACAAGTTTGGGGTGTTCCCAGCATAGGAAACTTGTTATTTCTTCATACTTGCACATAGGAAATAGTAATTTACAGTTTGGAGACTATTCAATTCATTTTGGGTGGCCTTTTGCATGCAATATTTCGAAAACTCATAGTGTTAATGTGGTCTTCACATTCAAGTACCGCGATACTAGGTCGAAAAACACTTCTAATTCGTTTCTTGTGCACACAAGCCTTTTTTTCGATTTTCTTATCACACTACTGTGGTAGCCCAAGCCCAATACTGCAATATTGCGATTCCCCCTTTTTTTGAATTTACGTCAAGTTATCGCAGTAACGCTTGCGGTTACCATGGTAATTTCACGACGTATCTTTTTTTTTATTGTTTATCTCTACTTTCCTTGTGCGCCATATATATTTCTATACACCAAAGTTTTCATTCTCTTCAACTAATTTCATTTCTCATTTTGGCTACTTATGTATATAATCTTGTATTCCCAAAAATTTCATAAAATTATCAAGGATCAATTCTTCTTTATTTAATTTATTTAATCAAATTTCATACAAAATTTCAAGGTTTTATACTCAAGGTGGCTAGAAAGTAACTGGTATACATCAGTTTTTGGGTCATTGCAAATTAGTCCATTTATTGGGTTATTTCGACGGATTTTCATACATAAAAACCTAACTACGTGTGGGGTGTACATGCATGGACTTTGGACCTTCTTAATCATGCTCTAAGATAGTACTAAAGGCGTGTAATATATGCTGATATGGAGTAATATCAATGCTGTAAATGTTCAAAAATGTCTCCAAAATCAAGTTTTAACAATGCACTCGAACAAAATGTCCATGTGTACTCACATGTGTATTCCTTCCATAGGTGTTCCATGCCCTTTTCATGAACTTTTATGGTCGGCCATCAGGGAGACTTATTAGATCATAATACATAATAAACATTTGATTTCTAGAAGAGGAAAAAGGAATTATATCTTGACTCGCCCAAACGTTTCATGTTTGGTCTATGAAACACCCCACCTTTGGAACCTCAAATTATTTGATTATGAAATCTTGTGTTAGTTTCTCGTCGCATTATGATTACATTTTAAGCTAAAAAGTAATGAGGGAATGTGTCATTTAGATGATTGAAACTTACCTTTAACTCGATTGAATGTGTACTCGAGATTATTTCCCCAAAAAGGTCACGAGAATACCTTTTTCTTTATTTTTTCCCGAAGTTAGTGAAGCCTCAATGTAATGACCCAAATTTTTATGACACGTTGACATGACGTATGAGTGTACAATTATGTATTGTACACGTACATATATATGTACATGTATGTATAAATAATGTTTAAGTAATATATATATGTATACAAGGTTCGTGAAGAAGAAATAAATAAATTTTTAAAAATACTAAATTAATATAATAATGTCCGCAATCATGATTTAAATGTTTATTACAATATTTATTAAAGAAATAAAATAAATCAAGTGCTTTAAGTTGGAAAAAATCGGAAAACAAAAAGGTTACTTATGAGGACCTTTTTGAACTGATTTTGAAAAAAAGGGGGAACTGCGCAAAAATTTTCTCTATAAATAGTAACCATGGACATTGTTTATATGCGGTTACTGTTCATCCGGTTACTATTCATCCCATTTTTATTCGTAGAACAGGTAACGAAAAATATAAAGAAAAATCAAAGCATCCGATTTTGGTAACCAAAGATTCGATTTTCGCCTGGAGATAGTCAAAATGATCCAGATACGATCTAGAACAATCTTAAGTGACTAAGGTAAGATTCTAAAGCCTTAAACTCGTTCAAATCAATTTTCATAGGGTAATAACATCAAAATCGCAAAACTGATCGACGATTTAGGGTTTTTGAGGCACAGAATGATCTGAAGCGAATTGAGCTCAGATCTTTCTTTAAAATCAATGAATTAGTGATTATAAATTAAATTTTAGAAGTTTTGACTATTCATTTATAGTTTTTGATGGATCTACGAGTTTTTTAGAGAATCTGGAGTTTTGGAGGGTGAAAATCTTTTGGACAAGTATAAAACTTGATCCGCTCGACGTTTGAGGTTACAATTAGAATTAAAGTTGTTCTATTTTGAATTTGAAAGAAATTGAATATAATTTTGTATGCTGATGCGGTGAAATAGAAAATCCAAATTTTCGCGGAACCTTTTTGTAAAGAAATTCATGTGGATGGGGTTTTGATGGTGTTAAACCCTAATAAAACCTTGATTGAAACTTATAGGAGTGTAGAGAATGAAAATAATTACACATCGACACCAAATTCATAAATTTTAGATATCAATTGAAATTTTGGTAAGCGAATGATCCATAGGGTTATTTATTGAAAATGAAAATTTTACTAAAAATATAGTTCAAAAGCTTATTTTTGATATTTTCTGCTATAGAATTATTTTATATGAGCAGAAAAGTAATATTAAAGATTATTAAGCATATTCGAGTTAATGTGCATCAATAGGTGAAGTTAAATGAATATCTTGAGTCAAATAAGAACTGTAAATACGTGAAAAATTATTTATAAAATAAATTCAAATGAGTTGAATTTGATTTGATGCATGTAAAATGATGTGTGATGACAGGATTTAATTGGTGCTGTGAAACTAGATTGTTATTAGATATTAGGAACTGGTTGGACAGTAATTAGTGAGTAATCTTTACTTGTAATATTATATATGACATTGGTATTAAACTAAACTGTTGCTTTTTATTAAATAGAATGATGTATATTGCATTTCATACGTATTTGAATTCCATGAAATGATTTTGATGCATTGTAGCATGTCAATTACGTATCTAAGTTGGTTATTGATATGACCGCATTTCTATTGGTCATAGTCTCTGAGAACAAACTCACATGATTGACCGTAATGGTAATCTTGGTTGGTGCATTCCTGACATCAGATGAATGAGATAGAAATGAGTAGATAATTGGATAACTAGAGGTTCGGTACACTCCTCATTTGTGCGGTGAGGAGCAGATTCGCTCTGTTATCTGGAAGGAAGGAAATGACTCATGTTTTAAAAGAGTGCATGTTATTGAAATCGAATGCATATTCACACATTACATTAAGCGTGTATATTATATTTATTTCATTTCGCAAGTGATTTAAATTTGTTTTTGCATTGCATGTTTTTATACATATAATGGTTGTATAATACCATAAGTTAGATTATTCACTGAGTTTGTTGTTTGCCGACTCGACTCTCAATCATATTCTCCAGGTTCTGACAGGAAAGGAAAAAGGAAAGATGATGTGAAGTTGTTATTGGGTTTCTGGAATTAATAGTATGTGAAAAGTATAAAACTTAGTTAGATTACTCTTTTGGAAAATAAATATGAATGTGTTATCTTCTGAATGTATTGTCAGAACAAATGATGGATTTTGTGGATGTATGGTTATGTGGTTTTGTGAATTACATGTGATTATCAGGTATTTTGAAATGTGTGTCATGTTATATTTTTAGAGGAGACTCTGTCAAAATTTTTAGAAAAAAATTAGGTGATTTGGTTCGGAAGGCTTACAAAGTTTTCGGACATGTCAGAATTCTGACATGTTTGGGAATTTTGTGCCGATCGTGACGTCACTTGCGAAGGGGTCACGACACTCAAGCTTGTAGGCATCCAAAGGGAGAAGAGAATGGGTTTCTCTTGCTAGAAATCTTGGGCTCAGGAGAGATATCTACTGTGACATTCTAAAATTAAGATAGGAGAGTGGATAAGTGGCTAATTTTGTTTCCTTTTTTATTTGAATGTTAAAGATTATGAGGTGTGGTTTTGAGAGTTTGAAAGTTTTGGATTGTAATACCCAAAATTCGAGTAAAAAATATTATTGTTCAAATATATGGTTACTGTAGTGTATTTACTGTTTAAATATATAGTTACTGTAGCAGGTACTATTCTGTCAACAGACAAAATAACTTTCGGCGGTTACTGTAGCTACAATAATAGACATTGTAGCTACAGTAACAAACTATTCACCACTATTTAGTTTCGTTTTTTCTGTTAGAAAAATCTATATAAACCCCCCCCCTCTCATTCTAAAAATTCATTCCAACAAAAAAGAAATAATTTCTTTGCTTACTCTCTTTTCTTCTCTTGTTTTTTGGTTGTTCTAGATAACAAATATAGTAGTAGGGAGGGAAAAACCCCAATTTCTTTATAGCAGTAGTGATGATCTACTGTTGGGCACCTCTTTTGAAGCAATCGGAGGGCTCTACTAATCAAAGCATGTATAATAACTCTACCCTAATCTCTATTTAAGATTAGAGATTTCGTTATTCACGTATACGTAGTCTACTGTTCACAAGCACGGTATTGTTCATACGGTACTGTTCACTGTTACTATTTAGTACTGTTCATATATACGATATTATTCATATATATGGTACTATTCATATATTCAAGTATTGTACATATGTATTATTCAAAGACAGTTATTAAATCACATTTTCAAAACGTAGATCCTGAAGATTGATAGATGAAGACTCAAAATAAGGGGGAATAACAACACAAAGATTGAGGTGGAAGTGATTACCTTACTCTCTAGTATTATTTGAATTTTAATGCTGAATATGTGATGCTTACATCGTTTGAATGTCAAGAAGTATGCAAAGATATTGATTAAAAAATTTGTGAAATTCTTTCCTTTCTCCTAATTTATATTGCTTATGACCGAGAAAGTATGCTCTATAGTTGCGTCTTGTACGATCTTCTACATTAAAAATCGAAAATCATTGTTTTCATTTGTGTAAATGTTGATTTATGATGTCATACTAATTGAGTGTTTAAATACTGTCGAAATACTTATTCTATTATGCTCTGCACACAAAAATAAGATTAAATAAAGATTTCAACCACGTACCGGCACAGGGACGGACGTCCTTCGTGTGTGTTCCATGCAGAATTAGAATTGGTTGTCAGGATTGACACCATAGTGGACTGGGTTTCAAGAATGATCCCACTTCACAAAGAAGGGTTTGAGTTTCAGGATTGATCTCTCTCCCCAGATCTGGAGCACAAAGGTTAACCCCTTTCGATCTTATTAACGACTATTGATAAATAGATGTTTGAAACGCCTAATGAATGATCAGTGTTTGCATGTTCAGTGTTTAATTTAAATAATGCTATTGATGTACTGTGTATGATCTATTGGGCTCTTGAGCTCACCCCACTCACTCTTTTTTAGGTAACTATTGAAGACATTGCTCCTAGCAAATCAATAGTAGTGTACTTCACAGTATGAAGATATTAGAAAATGAACTGTATTGTAGGGCATGTAACATCATGTCAGTTGTCGGTCATCAAGCCAGACAATATTTATATTATCAAAAGTTGGCTATGGAGCCCACAATTGTTCATAACTCTGGTCATAAATTAATGTCTTCAGTTATTGTGTAATTCCAAGGTTATTGTTATTCTGTTTCTAAGCAAGTGTATTTATACTTCATTTTATACCTTGGGATATAATCTGGTGCAACTAACAAATGTGACAGATGATGTAAAGAAAAAAGTAATATCCCCAGTTCTTGGATGGAAAGCAGGATTGACTGTACTCGAAGGTAATAACGTCTCAAGCTACGAGACAACTACGTCATCTATGACGTATGTGACAGATTCGGGAGCTGGGGTGTTACATGGATTGTAGATTCAACTGTCCATAAGGGTTAACCTACTTCCCAAAATCAACACATAATTCCCAAAATCAACACATTAATTTCTCACCTTTGTTTGGACTTAAATTTAGATTTAAGAATGTTTGACCATGATTTGAACACTTTCTATTATTCTCTTTTAATTAATTAATTTTTCTTTCATAAATTTGTGATTTCAAAATAAAGTCTTATTAGGTGGGGATTGATTTCCTTAATCAAGAAATTCCCCCAAAATGGCACCAATTTAAACACACTGATTTTAAATTGAATGGTCAAGTTTTGATTTGTAATTTTAATCCAAAGGTTGTAATTTCTCCTTACCACAAAAGTATTGGGGACCATTTTGTAATTTTTCTAGAAATGGTATTTTAGTGTTTTTAGCAATGCATACTACTATGATCATCAATTAATTATTTTAATAATTTGTATAGGTTGATCATGTCTCATTTATCTTCTTCCATTAATTAATTATTTTCTTTCTTTAACAATTTGACCATCCTACATAAAATGTTATTACTTAAAAGATTTTCATGTGTACCTCATAAACATATTTAATGTCTGAT
>JAJIYU010013380.1:0-13879 GCA_030144865.1 Tinospora cordifolia
TATATCCAGTTAACGGCAGTTTTAGTATAATTATAGATACGATTTCTCAGTAATCGTTTTTTGTTCGTTTACTGAGAGGAAGATTTTTGAGATATTAAAGGTTAAAGAAATGGTACTGAAGAATGAGAGAAGAAAGATGGAGATTTCAAAGCCGGCCTTGTTCTTGAGTCTAGCTTTTCTAGCTTTGTTAGCGATTCATCAAGAGGTTTTAGGTATGGAAGAAAAAGAAGAAGATCGTGATGATCTGAGAAAGCGCAGTTCAAATAATAAGAATGCTTACGTTGCGATGATGTATATGGGAACGCCGAGGGATTACGAGTTTTACGTTGCTACGCGAGTGATGCTCAGATCTCTAGCGAAGCTCAAAGCGCGCGCCGATCGCGTCGTTATTGCTTCCGTCGATGTTCCTCGTTCTTGGATCCAAGCACTGTAAGTTCAAAAATATCTTTATATTAATATACATATACATCTATTTTATCCTTTTAGTCTCTGTTTTTTTTTTTTTATCTTTTTTTTTTTTTTTTTGTGTTCTTGATAAAATGCGCTGGGAAAAGCGGCGTAGTTTAGTAGTAGCACCAAATAAGAGTCTAAGACAGCAAGCACCGAGTAAAAGGCACTTCAGGGCATCTTTTGAAATAGCGATGTTAAGAGAGTGGAAGAGAGAGGGAAAGACTTAGGAACGTTCTGGTGTACGTACGGAAGAGTAGGAACGTGTACGGTGCTTCACACGTAATATCTTTAAGATTTTGATCTAGACTTTGTGGTTGCCGCACTCATAATATTAAATATATGAATTGAAGACTTTTTAAATTATGTAATAACCAACAAGTATGTTAATTATTATATAAAAAAAATATATATAGAACAATACGCTACAAATAATTGAACAAAAAAATATAATTACGTGCTAAAATAATTAAATTACCATTTTCTTTCCTTGTCATCGTCTTTCGAGCTTAGACGTGTAATAGTTCTTTCATTTTTTTCGTTTGGTTCCTTTATAGAGAATGCCATTTACTGATCCAAATTTATATCTAATGTGTTAAAATTTTTAAAAATGTATGTTTAAAGAATAATTAAGAAATATTTTCTACATTTTTCAACTTTAATTTTCAAATGGGTAACTGCTTGACGAAAAATTTAATGGTTTTGGCTGTTTTTTTTAATGTGATTGCTATTTGAAATTTTTGGACCGCTAATTGTGGAAATTGATTTACTTGTTAAAGAACTTGCTCACTCATCCCTCGCGCGACATCCGATAAAAAGGCCGGTCGCTCACTTATTTAAGACGACAACGACGACTGCGGCCACCATATATTTATACCAAAACTCTTCTACGCGTTTGACCATAGATCTGTGTGTTTCTATAGTTGTGCACAATATGCGATGAAAGTTAATGGTGTTTTTGTTTTTATTGGGATTATGTTGAAATAATTGTGCAAGTTACAAATTTACAGAAAATTGAAGGAGTTTTTGTTTTATTAAGAAATATTTAAAAAAATTATTGTAATGATATTTTTTTGGTTATCATATTTATAATTATTAGATGAAAATTACACATTTGATACAAAGATCATTTTTCATTATAAGGCTGCGTTTTTATTAGGAAAAAAACGATTACAATAATTATTTCGATATTTTCCTTCAACTTACTACTTTCTTGAAGAAACTGTCTGGTGCTTAAATTTGAGCCTTTGATAATTCTTAACCTTCCCCTTCCCAACTTTCAAACCACTTTTTTTCAGCCCTCATTGATTTATTAGGATAATGTCTCTTTTTTTTTTTTCTTTTTTTATTATTTTTTATGGAGTTACATGAACAGCTTCTTTTTATACCTTTTCCTTTTCTTCATAAATCATAATATAACTTGGGATGCTGATGCTTTGCGGAAGGTGGAGGATATGCTTTACCACTTACTTGAGTTATAAGTAAATTTCCTTTTCTATTGTGAGAACAAGTGGTTAACTCACTTTGGGTTAATTAGCTATAAAATTGTGTTGTCAATGTAAGCTTGATGTGTATTATTAGGCCTCTTATCTTTATATATCATCTTTCACGCCACACCCTTTTCTGCTGATCGGTTTCTGTACTATAACATAAGATTCTGGGGTTTTATGACATTTACATTCCATCTATGTTGATCTTCGATTGCAAAAAAGTAGCCATCAGCCGTGTTTGTGAGACTTTTTTGTATCCAATTGTCAACAGCAAAGAACATAAATCTTTGACCAGAAGATGCTGGCCTTTTCCGTTTGGGTGGTAGGCGGTTTAAGGATGATGAAAGGAACTCGGGAGCAAGCATGTCGTATTATAATTATAAAATTGACAAGATCAATCATATCACTAATTAACAGCATCGGACATGTATTCATTACATGTTTCAATGCATATAATGAACGATCTGATGACATCAAAGTTTAATTGCATTTGTATTTGCAGTAGATTAGAATTTGCCATATTTATTTATTGAAATCTTTGAAGTTATCATTACCTGCCGGTTGTTGATTTCTATTTTTGATGGTGAGGGGGTGTGTCTCAGTGTGTTTGATCAGTGAGAGTTTGGTTGCTGGTGCAGTGAAAGAGAAGATGGGGTGAAAGTGGTGAGGGTGGAGAACGTTGATAACCCATACAAGAGGCAAGCTAACTTTGACAAGCGATTCAAGTTGACTTTGAACAAGTTGTACGCTTGGAGTCTGGTGGAGTATGACCGAGTGGTCATGCTTGACTCAGACAACCTTTTTCTGCGTAACACGGATGAGCTGTTCCAGTGCGGACAGTTCTGTGCCGTCTTCATTAATCCTTGCATCTTCCACACTGGCCTCTTTGTCTTGCAGGTAATCTTATCTCATCTCATAAATAAGTACTCCTATATATATATATTCATACAGTGCTTAAAAATAAAGTTAATTCTGTTTTTTTTTTCTTTTGTTAAATCTGTAGCCATCAATGAAGGTATTTAATAACATGCGGCATGAGTTGGAGATTGGGCAAGAGAACCCAGATGGTGCAGACCAGGGTTTTCTTGCTGGCTACTTTCCAGAATTGCTTGACCAGCCAATGTTTCATCCACCTCCAAATGGTAGAAAGCTTAATGGCACCTTTAGGCTTCCTTTGGGCTACCAAATGGACCATTCATACTACTGTAAGTATGTGTGTGCACATGCATAAGTTTAATTAGTTGGCAGTAGGGTTGTTGGGTGGATTAATGATTTTGGCTATATATATATACAAACAGATCTGCGGCTTAGATGGAGCATACCCTGTGGGCCAAACAGTGTAATTACCTTTCCAGGGGCGCCATGGTTGAAGCCATGGTATTGGTGGTCCTGGCCTGTCCTCCCTTTGGGGCTCATGTGGCACCAAAAACGCCACCAAACTATTGGGTAAGCATCCAATTTAATTACATATCGACCATCCTTACACTAACCACGCCTTTTTGTTGAATTAATTGCTTCCCTTTTTCTTTAGTCCCCCTGTATTTTCATCAACCCTTTTACAAGAACTCGACTATTACAGCTAATCTATAACTCATAACAAACTTTCCTATTGAACACCAAGACCAACTTCCTGAGATCTCTCTCTCTCTCTCTCTAACCAATTTTATCACTGTACTTAAAAAAAACACAAAAAATCATAGGTTAGATCCATTATAAACAAAATATCCTTTCAATTATCTCCAAGCACCTCCAGGGGCTCCACCATCTCCATTTCCAACACCACGCTTCCTTTTCAAGCTTCGCTTTAAATTTTTCTTCCACTCGTTTTGCTCCTCCCTCAAATGAGTGGTTCGTTTTACAAACGTGAATTCAAATAGTAGAGTATAAGAAGATATGTCCAAAGTATTAAATTTTGGCCAATGGACAGCTACCATGTTTAGACCAAATCTAAAGCCTAGATCTTATGTCACTATTCACAAAAAAGTTGGATAAGAGGGTAATGGACCCACCCGCACCACCAGGTGGGAGGAATAACTATTTATTTTAAGCATTTGGGTGGAAACCTTATTTGAAAACTATGGGTGTGGCATAAGCACTGAAAGCAGCAAAGGTCAAATTTTAGGTCTTTTCGTTTTACATTTTAGGACATGCCAAACATTAGGTATTATAAATAAAACAGTATGGAATGCTCGGATGAAAGTCAAATCATCTATAAAAGGTTTGATATACAAAAGCATCTGACTTGCCATTTCCTTTTTCCTTTTGATCTTCTCCAGGTATGGTGCTGAGATGCCAGTTGCATTGTTCCAGTCGGCAATCTATTTAGCAGTATTGATCTTAACCCTATTTTTAAGGCCCAACATGTCGAAGCAGTGCTACCGTCAACCAGATAAGAATCTTTCCTTGATACAAACAGGGCTAAAAGTAATAGCCATGTGGTCTATTCTTGCAGCCTACCTTGTACCCTTTGTTCTTATTCCCCGTACACTGCACCCGATCTTGGGCTGGACCCTCTACTTGCTCGGCTCCTCCTCACTTGCTTCAATTGTGATCAACGTCTTCTTGCTGCCAGCAATCCATGTTTTGATGCCATGGGCTGGGATTTTTGGTGCTCTTGTTGTAATGGCAATCCCTTGGTATTCTGATGGTGTCGTAAGAGCTCTTGCAGTGTTCTTTTACGCCTTCTGTTGCGCCCCTATAGTATGGGGATCCTTGGCAAAAGTAAGGGCGTGCTTGCAGGTCTCTGTTGAGAGAGAGGCGTTCATGCCACGCGCAGTTGTAGAGTTTCCACAGCTTCCTCAATTCAACAAGAACTACTGAGCAATAAAGTGCAATTGAAAAGACAGCAGCTGCAAATATATATGAGGTTGACAAACTGCAAGCATTTTTAATTATTTGGTTCGGGGACACAGCTGTTCTGAAACTGATACAAAGAATTTTCGCATTGGAACAAATACATCATAAAATCATGACTTGTATCTAAGCATTGTGTAATACAGATAGAAAACTTAGAATCATTTGATTTTAGCATTTAATTTCATAAAAGTTAGTTTAGCATTTTGGTCAGATTTGGTCCCATTTTGCGCTGATCCTGCAGGAACACCACCACAAGCATAAGCTATCAAATGCAATTGCCCAATATTTGCAAGTTAAGAGCAATCTTGTAAGTTGCTGAAACTTTAATTTGAAAATTGCTTAACTAAATTATTGGAGGTACACTGAGGACATCTTGGCATGTTAAATAAATTCTGGCATGACTCCTTTCGTAGGAGGATTTTCTGAAAACAGTAAACAATGCCAAGCTAAGGTGCGGGAATACAGTTAGAAGCATAGGTGACCAGTCATCCACGAAGGATCATTCTAGAACAGTTCCTGCACCACACAGAGTACCAATTAAGCATCAGGTTTCAACTCTTCAGATGAATTAACCAAAAAATTGTTCAATAGTTGGTAATGATAGGTCTCCTTTAACCTTCAAATTTATTTAAAGGATGACAACATCAATTTAAAACCTTATTTTAACATAAGTCATGCAGTTTAAAAGCTCTGTTAAATTGTTCTAATAAAATTTAGATTTGCCTAAATGGCTTGCTCCTAAAAGTTGTGTTAATTTCTTCAAACGCACAATTTCCATATTAGTCTTAAAATTCCTTCACTGAGCCATTGAATCACCCACTTAGTTACCTAACGATTGAGATGGAGTATAGGATTTAATTTCATCTTATGTCTAAAATAGAAGCCTCAAACTCATTGCCTGAGCTACTAGACCAAAAGTCAAAACTTGCAGGAACTAAAGCTATGAATTGAAGACCCAGAACCATCACAACCATTCTTAATTGAAAATTCTTGAATGAATGATCAATTGCTTGCACATGACTAATACATCAAAAAGCTAGAAATTGTAATCATTATAATAAATTTTTACCTAATTTCCTTCTTGAATGAAAGGTCAATAGCTTGCTGAAGCGGAGTTTTTATCATTCAATTCATTTGTATTGGTAGATAGATGGGCATCTTTGGGAGATTTATACCTTAAGCTAACGTGGTTGGTCATAAGAAAGTTTGAGTTTTCCTTGCAACAAAGTTGGTTGCAAGAGAAACAAATTTTGGACGCATGTTGTGATGTTTGATCTAGTGTTTCCAAAAAATTATCTTAATCTCCTCGTCACTAAAAACAGCTTTACCTTTAGCTGAATTCAGATAGTTTCTTAGGGATTTTGTATCTTTTTTAATTATCAAGGGTGGTTTACAGCTATTTGTATCATGAACGAGGCTACAACCTTCTTTAGGTTTTGGAAAAATAGAGAATTTAAGAAGGTTTTGAACATTCTTTTTTCAAATTAATAAAAAAAAAAAAGACAGAAGATTTTGAATCTTACCTCTTCAGTAGCACCCTCTTAGACAGATCAAACATCGGATACATGCTTTGGCGACCACAACATATTTTTCCAATCATCATTCATCAGTCATTCAATTTAATACCATCTTCTTGTACTTAAACCCCCTGCACACATTTGTTGCTTAAAAGGCATAAGCTAATGAAAGCTTCAAACTCACTTTAATATGAAATGAAAGTATAGATTTTTTGTCAAATCAAACCTCAAGTTCTTCAGGAAAAAAATCCAAGTCCTTGGGTGGGCCCTTGCGAATTTTATCCTGGAGTCCCAATTGCTTAGGAAGCACAATTTCAGTTCCCTCGCCTGACATGGTAAAATATCTCTCTAGCACCATCTGAATCCCAAGACAAAAACATAAGCAACAGAAATGAATCAGCCACCGAATAGATTATACTGAGGAAGGGAGAACTGTTAATGATAGTATTCAAAGAATAAATTTGGTTCACCATGGCAGCATATGCATCATTTAGTCCTCGGCGAGCAGATCTTTTAAGCCCTCTGAAATAATTTTGTCAAATTAAATCTTCAGTTACACTTCAGATTTTAGAAGTAAAAGTGTAAAGACATATTTCTTAAACTTTTTGCAGATTTTTACAAATGCATGCACACATATATATTTTATTTTGCAGCAGCCAAGCAAATAACAATAGGAGAAAAGCATTTCTCATGATCAATAATAAAAATGCTACAATAGAAACAGTAACATATTTTGGAAATCAATATAATAACAACAGCAGAAATAATATTAACGGAAAAACTAACCAGTTACTCTAGCAAGAGAAGAAAATATGTGAATGGCCAAAACTGTTTATCTCAATGAGGATCATGCCATTTAGCAACTCACTGATTAATTTTAGTTTTATGTTTTGAATAATTAATCGCTTCAATACCATTTTTCTTCTTCAAGCTTTACAATTCTACTACTAAACTAATAATGCTAGTTCTAAGTTTTAACAAAGATAAAATGAAGTACAAAATGAAAAATGCCAAAAACAGGTTTAACAAAAAGTATAAAATAAAAAAAAAATCCCATAATACATGCATTAGAATTCAAAATCAAAGCATTCAAGATAAGCAAAACAGTAGAGCGCGAACAATTCTAGGAAATGACAAATTGACATGTATAGGCATCCACTAGTTAAGCTTCAAACGGTAACAATTCTAAGATAGTACAAAGCATAAATGAACAACATACATGGTGGTGCTTATTTGAAAGAGTCGTGCAGTTCTACAAGGCAGCAAGGAAAGTAGCAGCAAACTTGTAGAAACATGCAAAGCAATCAAATAAAATCCATGATGGTAATATTTAATAGCATATCACATGCCAGACACAATTGAACTGATAGCTACGAGTCTATGACTTTTAACATAGACAAACTCCATAAAATACTTACGTATTGATCATGAAGTCAAGGGCCTCTGCTGATGTCCCATGCTCATCCTGCAGGTACACCCTCCAACCCCTGTTATACTAATATGAACATCAATACTCAACATCTTAAAACAAAGCCTTCAAAAAGGGGAAGAAATTAAATATTGGGTATTTGTAGAGGTTTTACTATAATATGATACAGTAGATAATTTAATTACACTTAACACTCAGATAAATTATGATAATCATATGAAAACACAAGGGAATATTAAAATCAAGTCCAAACTCTTGTTGAGAATGACCTCATTATTGGAGATTCAGTGCTCAACAAGAATCAGCTACCTCTTAATTGTCACCTGGATAAAGGTATTTCTTATGGGAAATGGCTAAAAAGAACACATTCCATATACACTTCGTTGAAATTATCCATAAATGTATTGGATTACCTCGAATAACATGTTGATGCATGATTGGGATCAATCTAACAACTTAAATGGAGAATACCAACAAAGTGTTTTAGCCAATGATCACCAATCTTATGTTCAAAAGGGAGGATCCTAAAGGTGTAATTCATTACTAACTTTCTAACGAATGGATAAAAATATCATACATGATAGAAATGTCTAAAACCAGTACATAAGTTATCTCACATCTATTGGATTACATTAAAAATTATACATATATATTGCAAATGTGGACAATAATTAACATTTTTTGAAGTACAATTAAGTAAACTGTAGAAGTTAAGAATGCTTAAATATTTAAATTCACCTAAAACGATTGTTGTATAAAATTTATGAATTAAATAGTAACTACTTTTGACAATTCTTCAAAGATTGGCATCCATGTTCATATGACACAAAAAAAAAAAAGGTAATGCTACATCTCTCCAAGTCCATGTTTTCAAGGCATCTTGCAAAGATTAGGTGATTCACCTTGCTTGGTTGGGAGAAACATAGTGTAGTCTAGCAACAAGTCAAAACACAAAATTTTGAATTTTGAATTCAAAAAATGTCACAAAATAAACATATGATATTATTTTGCATAAAATAGTAAGTAATTTGAGTGCTGAGATTTTAACAACCTAAAAATATATCAAAAGGGAAGTCTTTTAGATCTTATAACTAACATTTAAGAGCTCTCCCCTACTACTCAACAGGAATGCCGCAGGGTCCTACCCTAGAGAGATTTTAATATTAGCAACTCAGCCATGTAGGGCCTTCAACTCAAAAGCTAAAAAAAAATGTTAACTGTTTAAAAGGTATTTTATTGTTTTCTAGTTGAATAGTATTTAAGATACATAAAAAATGCTGATTTCTGAAGATAACAGAAATTATTTGTAGTGCAGATTTTATATTTGTGAAAAGCACTAAAGAAATGTTATTTTTATATCTTATTACATGTTTCTTCCCTCAAACAGTTGCAAATAGTATAAAATTCTCCAAATGGGAAGAGAGCCCACTGGTCTACCTAGGCGATAGACTAGTCAATGGTTAGTTGACACTTTGACAACTCTGCTCGAAAGCGGCTAACACACCAAAACTCAAGTCTTATAAGCAAAATCAGCTAGAAAATATACTATAAGAAAATATTCCAGACCGTCAAATCTTCAGAAATCTAAATACAGAAACTCAAGTCTTTTAAGTAAAATCAGCTAGAAAATATTCCAGAACTTCAAATCTTCAGAAATCTAAATTCAAAATCAACACGAAATAGAAGAAAAAAAAGTGTTATTTTGTCCTATTTTTGCAGAAAAAACAGCATTCTTGAGAATCAAAACCAAACAAACTATACATCTGTCCTACAGAAATCAGATCTAAGATTCAACCTCTCACCAACAAGAGATGTCTTCCTTTATATTTTAACCAATGTTATCCAAAGCAACATGCAACATATCAGTATCAATATTTCAAATTCATATTATCTAACTCATTCATCATCTTATACAACCAACCATCCAACATTTCTACTGTCAACTTGTTCTGTGCATTGGTTTATCTTGCTTCAATTGCTTAAGGCACTTCAGTTTTCATACATCACATACTCTAGAACAGCATGGTTGGCATAAAAATCTTGATTACTATACCGATGTAACTAAAATAGCAACAATCAATTGAAGTAGAGAGTAGACAGTATATAATTCAACTTGATATGATGCTCAAGACTATGTGATGTGTCTATTAGATCCCATACCCTTAACATGAGCTATAAGTGCTCCACATACACCAATTAAAACCCCCCAACAATCATAAACTGCAAAACCAAATATTAGATGGATAATCTATGAAAAAAAAAATTACCTCCCCGCAGCTCTGACTGAAAATCTACCAGCGAAACTACGCACAACATTCGACTGTGCCGTCTCCTTCCCGTCACGAGATTTAGGAAGACCAATTATGAATTCATCAGCCTCCTTTTTTTTTAACAAAATCAAAATAAAATTGAGTAAAATGCTGGCATCAAGGTATAATTCTCTTCGAACTACTTATTAAAACAGGAACTCCACTAATTCACGGAGAATTCATGAAAATACAGATGAAGGGTTTAAGTCAAGTGTACCTCCCTTTCAGCAATTTCAAGAAGCCGAAGCTCCAGCTTTTGCCCTCGCAACTCCAAAACCTAGTCATTTCATACAACAAAGGAGAAAGAAAGTAAAACCCTAGAAACCATTCCACAAGTGAATTATAAGATAATATCTCTGGATGATATATACCGTAAGAGGACGAGCAGAGAAGCCTTTGCTGAGAGCGACGCCGGTGCGAGACATTCCCAAGTCTACTCCTAAGCTGAAACCTGGACGCCAGACTGGATCACTCTTACTACGGAGGGCATTTGGGGGAATGTCGTTCAGGGACACTGCCCTGGTTTTCGTAGTGCAGAGACAATAGGCGGCGGTGGTGTTGCGGTTCAGGCGCAGAGAAATTAAGGCTCCTTCAGTGCCCTTGCGAAGGGCACTTGTCCTTTTGTTAAGAAGATCAAGAGCGTTGATCCTCGGAAGTAGGGGCCGTCGGGTTGATGATAGCGGGAGTAGCTGCTGTTTTGTTTGCGTCATTTCGTCGTAAAAGCTTCAACACCGTTTCTTCTTTGATCCTTCTCCACCACCAGCAGCGTCTCCACCTTGCTGGTGCAAACGTGGCCGCAGTTGTTCTGCCGAGCGCATTCAATCACTGCAGGACTTGCGATGCGAATCCAAAATGAATACAAATTTTTTTAATAAATAAAAAATAAAATTCTTATGGTAGTTATTTTAGATTTTTCACTTGCTTATTCTAAAAGAAATTATATAATTTTTAAATTATATAATTTAGAAATAATTTTTAAATTATGGTACTAAGAAACACAACATAATAAAATTTAAACTATTCCATAAGTCTTTAAGCTTAAAATTAACATTTTCTTTAAAAATTTAAATGGCATGCCATCTCTATAAAAAATACAATCTAGATTAGATTTATAATATTAATGCCCCGTTTGGTGTACAGAATAAGATAGAATTATTTTGATCGAATAAGATGAAATAGGATAAAATATAAAAAATTTAAAAATATATATATATATATTTTTTTGTAAAATAACTCAATCCTACCAAAAATGACATGAGATAAGTGATGTAAACTCGAATTAGTTTTTAACCTATCCTATATAACACTAAACATGAGATAGGATAAAAAATTATTCTATCTCATCCTAATTTCTCTTACCAAACATGTCCTAATACATTTAAATGCTCTATTATTAAAATGATTTCAAATTTGATTGGGAAGGTGCTTCCATGTTAACTTCGTAATAACTGGGATATTATTTCTATTCCCGATAACATTGCTAATAATAATTTACAAGATTACAAAAATACACGACAACCCAGTGAGCAACCAACTTGTTCCAACCTAGTTGAGCATCATAAACCTGACAAAGCATGAATTTTTTGATAAATCCAACATTCAATTTATCACTACTTGAGCTCTTCTTCATTTGAGCCAAAGCTCTTGCAGTGTCAACTGCGTCATCATCTCGTCCCCATATGTACATATTTCAACTCTCTCACCTTACCATCATCAAGATCGTATTATAGAGAACAAGCTAATGCCTTGTTACCACATGAATGAGTGAACCCTCCTAATATTTTATGTATTAAGCACACCCATCATTTTTTGGGGTTTTTAGAAATTCAACCCTTGCCTTCTTAAAATTTTTAGTAGAGGTATCGTAATTTTTGAAATTAAAGCAGAATTCTTAATCTAAATCTATATATATATAAGATTGAAAAGTTAGTTGGATCTTGTTGGGTTTCAATGCCTAACCCAACTCAACCCTACACAGTCGACTGACATTAAAGGTAATTTGATGCCACTTGATCTCAAAAAGAAAGGCGCCCAACCTGACCCCCATTGGCTCCAATTGGCCAAGTCGGGCGTGTTGGGTATGTTAGTCAAGTTGGACCCATAATTTCTTTTTAATAAAAAAAAGTAACAATTGTTTAATAATAATAAGAATAAGGGAAATCAAAATAAGAAAAAGAAGAAGTTACTTGAGATGAGAGGGTTGGTGTTGGAGCAAGGCAACTAGAGAATAAACTTTCTTAGCTTTTCAATAATTGTGTAAAAACTTAAAAGAGAAGAAAATATTATTACTCTGACTCTTATCGGACTTGTCCCAACCTTTATAGGTTGGACCTGCAACCCAATTTGATTTGGTTCGAGTCACTATAATTTTGACTTAACCAACTCATTTTTAATCACATCCAACCCAACTCAACTCAAAGTAGTCGAAGTCAGAACATTGTAGTTATTTGAAATGACTAATCAATTGATGTTAATTTGGTAACCAAATTATCGAATCAATTAGTTAATTAAAGTATAAATAAGTTTATCATATTAACTTCAATGTAATTCCAAATATATTTTAAAAGCTTTTATGTATCATTTTCAATTCATCTTAAATCACTAAAATTAAAGTTAAAATAAGAAAGTTGTCGATATTTGTATTAACTAATTGATTGATTAACTTGGTTATACTGAGTTAATATCAATTAATTAGTTATTTCAGATTGTCCTAACTTTCTCATTTTAACTTTAATTTAAGTAATTTAAGATGCACTTAAAAACTTTTTTATCTTCTATCTAAAACGCCTTACATTAAGTAAATCATAGTCAAAATAAAAAAGTTATAGTCATTTAAATATTTTACTAATTAAAAAAAATAAGGAGAAGGGTAAAATTATACAATAATGCTTTTGACTAACAAGTTAATAAGATCAATACATTTGCTCCAATTTTAAAAACTATGGGACCTATGTTATTAAATGTGTTCTAGGTCGATCAAGGGGATATTGTTACTATGATTATTTTATTAATTTAAATGATTTTTATTATTATATTTTTTACATGTTTAGATTATAATAATGTCCATGAACAATTATAGAGTTATTCGAAATGTCCCTAGTCACTTATTGTTGTAGGAACAATAATGGACTAAGACTAGTATGAGGTTTTGATTGATGAGTATGAGATGGTTGTGATATGAAAATACAAATCAAACTTATGGGATTTGTTTGAAATTAAGGCAGTGGATTAACTCGTTGTGAGACCAATACATGAAATTACAAATTAATGTCATAAATGGCTCTCACGCATGCTAGATATGTCATATATCCTTAGAGAGAAATTACTATGACTTCATATACAAGGAACATTATGTTTTGTCACAATCAAACGTTATTATGAAAATTATGCAAAAAATAAAAAAAGTATGAGCGATTGAGATAGAATTTGCCCTCTCATTATGAAAAATATATTTTGGGCTCCTTGATAATTGAGATTGAAGAAATGTGAGGCCTAGCTAGAGTGAATTGATAGAGTTTCCAATTTCATTTTGTTTTTATCGACCTACTTTGAGATTGAGAATAATATGATTAAACATCGTAAGGATGACATTTTTTCATGCCTTAAGTTTCTAAATATTATCGATCTTCATTAAACTCAGATAGTCATAAAACTTAGATAAATTTATATTATCAATCTTCATAAAACTTGGACAGTCATAATATTTCGCAAGAGACCGCTTATATACCTTGTAGGCCAAATCAAGTTTGAGATTGCTCCCAACATTGTATGAGCCCATAGGGTAGCATACAAATGATGAATCAACATGATCCCTATATATATATATATATA
>JAJIYU010013381.1:0-13885 GCA_030144865.1 Tinospora cordifolia
TGATTCCCCTTGCGGCTGACCGTGATTCATTAACAGAGGAAATAGAAAGGGGTTTGAGTTTATGATTTCTAGTGGAGTAAATGAAGAACAAAGAAGGGGCTTAGCTGATTTGTGATGCTTGTTGGACTTGATTGAGTTGCTGCACATTGGTTTGAGCTTGTTGGATGAAGACGAACAAAATAAAAACCCAGAAATTTCGGATTGAGTGCTTGCTGAACGTGAAGAGAAAAAGCTAGATTTTGAGCAATTTGGGGTGGTTGGAATGAAGAAGCAAAGACCAACAACGTGCTGGTTTTGGGTGTGTTGCTAGTTTGGTTGTGGTATGTTATTAAACGTGAATGGGAGCAGAAATGGGTTGAGTGAATTGCTATTTCTTGATCGTGAGTTGAGACAAGGTTTGTTGGGATGGTTACTGCTTTTGTACCGTGAAGATGGAGATGGAATGGTTGTTTGTTCTTGATGGCTGCCGTGGTGTATGGTGTGTGTGTTTGCAATGGCAGTGAAGAGCAAAACACTTCCAACAGCCGGTCTGTGATTTTGTGAGTTTGAGTGGCTGATGCGTGCTTTGATTCAAGGTTTTAGTGTGAGGAATCAAAACAAATAAATGAAGGGGAACTTAACTTGAGAAAGGTACGAAATTTCTTTTAGTTACTTATTTGGTTATTTAATTTTTGTAATCTTGAAATAATATTGGTTTAGAATAAGTTAAATTCTTAGATTAACTTATTAACTTTATAGGTATTAAGTAAACTACTTAAGAAAAAGTTTTAAGATAAAATAATTATAGTTTAGAATATAAAATTTAAGAAATCGATAAATTAGATTTAATACCTGAAGATAAATAATTTATTTTAAAAAGAGTAATTTAGAAATTTTTAGGTGATAAATTAATATTTTAGACTTAGTTCAAATATTAGATGTAGAAATCCCACTTTAAGTAAAATAAGATTTATTAAACATAAGTTAGTTATTTTTAGGAATTAAATGTAAGTTTTAGTGTTTTATTCGTTCTAATCTAAATAGATTTATTAAAGGTGAATGAATCGTAATAGCTTAAATTAGGAGAAGTATTATTTTTTTGCAGTATAAGCATAAAAGTATTTTTGAACATGATTTTAATAAACACTGAACAATCAAGAAATAAATAAGAACGATTTTTATTTTCAGTAGTGGAAATCTTATTTTGACCCAAATAGATTTAGTTGAAACTTATATTTAAATTTTATAATTATTTTTAGAAATTATTTAAACTTAAGAATAATTTTATTAAGTGTTGAATTTTAGATTCTCACATTTTAGAGTGTCGAGTATCTCGACGGAAAGCAAGGTCGCCCTGAAGAATGACAAAATCAGGTGGGCGTAACTCAGATTTGGAAAAGGTATAACACTTTTAACTTTTGATTTTAAATTTTAAATAGTTCAAAATTAATCATTTAGTTGAATTAGATACACAAAGTGAAATTAGAAAATCCGTAACCATGTAGTTGGAAAACATAGGAAATTGAAACCTTATTAAATATTTTATGCTAAAACTATTATGTTAATTGCGTGAACTTTGAATAAATATTAAAATATGAATATTAAATTTTTTGAAGTTCAATGGGGTAGAAACCCAAGTTAAAAAGGGAATCCCATTGTAAAACTTCTAATTTAAATTGGGAATAAATTTTTATATGTAATGGGTGAGGAATAATATGAAGAGATAAAACAATCTAATAAATTAGATTAAATAAAAGCTTGAAAAATAAACTCTAGGAATTTAAAATCTTTTATAAGGAAAGGTTGAAATATTAGGCATTGAAACTAAGCTTATAATATTTAGAAGTCTTATTTTGTTCGTAATTAAGATTAATTATAATATTGATAAATTATGCAAAAATGAATAAACCCTATAAGCTGGGAAATTAATCATAAAAGTCTTTAATTTCAAATTCAGAAATTCAGAAGACTTAGAAATTGTATAAAAAAAAAAATTGGTTTCATGAAATTCTAGAATTTTATAATGCCCTAAATTAGTTGGAAGTAATCATCTTAGAAATTATTTAAGCCTAAGAGTACTTCTATTAAGTGTTAAATTTCAAGTTTATATATATTAGCGTATCGAGGATCTCGAAGGAAAGCAAGGAGCCCTAAAAAATCGACGAAATCAGGTGGGGGTGACTTCCTTGCTCATATGTATTATATGGATTTAAGATTCAAAGCATTTGATTGAATAGTTCTAGGGTATTAGAATTTTATTAAGAAATTGATTGAAATTGTTTTGCTCATGTGAATGATGTGTAATGTATGATGAATTAATTAATCTATGCGTAATTAGTTCATGACAAGACCTTGCATTTGGATTTACTTAAATATGGCATGCATGACTAGGAACATATGCATCTAGATCTTATTGCTTACTCATGCATCGTATCGTGTTAATTTGCATGCATAGTTTGAATTATTTTTCTAGTGTATTGTATGATGCTTGATGTGATTGAGATTGTTTGTAAAACTAAGATAAGATGATGGTTTATTAAGAATCCACGTACCAGTGCGATTGTCGAGCCCGAAGCGGATCGAGGTGGCATCTCCTATATGTCACTACTTGAGATTGTCGAGCTACAAGGCGGATCGTAGGTATTCCCACCTGGAGCTGATTGTAACGGCTCGAAGTCTTTGGGAGACGGTACAAGTCATGATAAGTACTTTCTCTTAGGCTGTGATGTGAGTGTTGATTGATTTTAGACGATTATTGGAACCCTTTGAAATTTCATTGGATCACAGGGAATACCGAGAGGTATCTCAACCCTCTTCCGGTCTTAGACTCCGACTAAAACAAATGAATGTTTGAAAGTGCATGTAATGTTTTGAATTGGGTCTGTGTAATGCATGTGATATGTAGGAATGATCCACTGAGCTTTCGAGCTCACTCCCACTTTATTTTTCAGGTACATCTGGAAATAGAGTATGTTAACGTACATTAGAAGACTCACAGTTTCAGTGGATGCCTCATTGGGGAGGTTGTCTGGGATAGGTGGTATTTGTTTAATTTCTTCTAGAATGATTCCTCTTGTATTCATTTGATTTTAAATTCAGTTAACTAGATTTGTAAGCAATATTTTATTTTTAACATTTTTGGTTTGAATTCAAAATTTTAAAGTATTTCCGCTGCACTATTTATGAATTGTGTTACTAAATCCAGTGAATGTATTGGAAAATTATTTTGATCTATTGTTTGGTATAGAACATCCATATAGACTTTTACTTGAGAATGAATGGTTATGAGGTTAATTTTGAAGAAAAAGATTTTGACAGAACGAAATTTTCAAGTAGCATCTCGATTTTCAACGGGCAACAGTCCACACATGAGATGAAACGTGAACGGAGGTCCGGTTGAAAATTGGAGTGTTACATAACGGGTGTCCACGACGTGTTCTATGTGTTCATGCTACGAAAGTACCACCCAGACCTGTCTCATATCATTCATAGTGGAGACATTCAGCTGCAGGATGATGCCACCTATGAAGAAGCAGCAGTATGAATATTAGAAAAAAAATCCATAGCTTGAGAAACAAAGACATTCCACTAGTGAAGGTACTATGAGAGATACCATAGAATGGAAGAAGCTACTTGAGAGCTAGAAAGTGAGATCAAAACCAAGTACCTACAACTTTTCCAGAAACATAATTCACCGGGACACAACATGCAACACAAGTGATTAATTCTATCAAATTTCGAGGTCAAAATTCCTTTTTAGGGGGGGTGGTATTGTAATACCCCAAAACCTTTAAGTCAATAATAAGCCAAGATAACTATAATTAAGTGTCAAATAACCTTGGTCAACAAAGGTTAACCATTATCAAGAATTGGACTACTCAACCAATTTGACACAGATACAATAAACTTCAAAAAATTACTTCGAAGGCAAAACGATCAAATTAGAAAATAAGTTGCATGTCGAAATGCTTAGGATGCCAAAAAAACTTAAAGAAAAAAAAATATAAAGGTGAGAAAGATAATAAGAAGAATAAAAAATGATAAATAATATAATATCAAACAATTAATTATTTTAATAATGTCACAAATAGTAAAACCCACCATGCCCTACACATTAGCTATGATGATCACCCCTAATCTAGCCCCCACTATGTCCTAAACACTAATTTTAATGATCACCCCTAACCTAGCTTCCACTAAGCCCTAAACACTAGCTTTAATGATCAAAGTTCTACTACAAATAGAGAGCTTCTCCACATATTTTCCCTACAACAAATTGAAGTATTCGAAGTGTGATTGAGAGGAAAGGAAGAGGGGAAAAGTATGGAGCAGAAAACTTGGGAGGGAAGCGTAGCTAAAGTTGAGGTAGAAGTTTCTCCTTAGTCTTTTTAAAATTGTATTTCTATTCCTTTTACTTCATGCATAGTTTTAGTTACATTATGGCATAAAAAGATCACACCAATTTGGATGAGTTTTTGAAGACCATAGAATGCCCAAAAATGTTCAAACCCTTCACCATCAAAGAGTGGCCTGAATAAGTTTTTCAACACCTTTGAACCACAAAATTCTGAGAACTGTAGCGTATGAATCAAGGCTGAAATTATCTCCTAACATTGGTTACGAAATAATAACTTTCATGCCCTTTCCAGAATGGTATAGGCATGATCCAAGGAAACTACCACTACCATGTTGAACATTGTCAAATGTACTATAGAATAGTGTCAAGAAGGACCCAACCGGACACCTGGAGCCCCTGAACTGACCTTTCGAAAATTATTGCACGAAAATGGGACAGATTCGCAAAGCAATGGCTTCCCGTGCATTTTTGTTGAAGCATGGGCCTGGCTGAAAAAAACGGTCTATGACGACCCATATTTTTCACATATGAATTAATGTGTTTGGCACATGTATTTTTCTAGAAACTTTAATAAAAATACATGAATTTTTTAATTTTTTCTAATCTTTAAATCATTTATTGAAAAAATTAGAAAAATTGAGGAATATAATTTTTGAGAAGAGAATACATCAATAATGGTAGAAATATAATTTTTGAAAGAAAATATGATTTTTTTTTTTGGATGATTATTGAATTTTTTTTGTAATTAATGAAATTTTTAGGAGAAAATTATAAATTTTGGGTAGAATATTCAATTTTTGGGAAAATAAATGTGACGACCTATAGTTTTGATATACAATTAATAGGTTCGATATATGTATCTTTCTGAAATTTTTAATGAAAATACATGAGTTTTTGCAATTTTTCTCAAATTCTAGATTATTTATTGAAGAAAATTAAAATAATTGAAAAAATACAATTTTGAGGAAAGAATGCATGAAGTTATAAGATTTAACACCCCAACCCCTTAGAAACAGGTTTAAGTTCAACCGCAAGGCAGGTTGGGTCCTATGTTACATTTACAAGTACACAACTTGCATCTCAATTCCTTTATTCTAACACTTATTGAAATACACATACATACATTTCCATTGAGTTTAATTTTTAACAAGATAATACAAGTGAATAAAGGCAAACTTCAAACTCTTTATTTATTCAGAATAAAATAAAGAAATATATTATTGAATTCATATAATCAAAAGAAAGAATACATAACTATAAAATTTAAAACAAAAATTCAACGGAAGTCTTTATTCAAAATTTGGACAATATGCCCTTACATAGAAACTTTTTAAAAATAGACTTTTTAATTTCTTAGCAAGTTTGATCATACATTTCAAATTCCAAAAAAAATAAAAGGGAAGGATGAGCACATAGCCCAGTGGACTATTCATTAAACAACTAAGTTACTATCTCAAATCAATAGCACATCCAAATTCAAACACTTTCACGCATTAAGTGATTCAAACAACTTTTTGGTTGTAGTTGACCTTAAGACTGAAAGAGGTTCTACTCCCTTGATGTTCTTAATTTAGATACCCCTCTTTAGGGTGGAAAAACATTTTTTGTCACTTTCCATTGGATACCATATACCAAGTATCTCATAGTTGTGCCCCGCAACCACATACTCCAAGCATGTGTTAAGAACACTCATAGCACTCGTACAGTCACTATACCTCGACTAATTTCTGTATATATATGTATGCATATGTCATTTAATTGATTAATTGGTATAGACACATGCATATATTAATTAGTACCTAAGTATGTGACACTTTATTGGTGCATATACGTATATATATATTTTTCATTGATATGCAATTAATTAATTGACATAAAAGTATATGGGGATATGCATTAATTAATATTAGACATATAGAAATGTTGGGTAAATATACTATTCTCTATTTAAATAAGAAAATAATATTTTGAATAATATACTTAGTATGATATTAATATAAAAAAGTATGTGTATAAAGTATTAATTAGATGCATTCATGAAAATAATAGTTTATTTAGTATGATATTAATATATATAGAAAAGTATATGTGTAAAGGAAATGCATTCATGAATATAATATTTTATTTAGTATGATATTAAGATATGCATATATTATATAGAAGAGTATATGTGTAAAGGAAATACATTCATGAATACAATATTGTTATAGTCCCACATTGGAAAAATAGACAAAACTAGTTGAAAAATGAATCTATATAAACTCCCTACTCTAACCATTTCACTCATCCCAAAGTAAGAGTTGAAATTCCTCTTGCTCTCTCTTTGCCTCCTCCTTGGCAACCTTAGTTCTTTTTCGAGCTATTCTAAATAGCTAGCGAGGTAGTAGCAACGAAGTGCTACAAAAATTTTAGGAAGTGATTTTGAGGTGATTTTCTTTTCCTTTCTTTTAATTTATTATTTTGATTTAAATAATGTTTGCTTGTTTTATTTGTTTAAGTTTAATTCTTGCCTTTTTATCTATGCATTATTTTATTGCTTATGACCAAGAGAGTATGCTCTGTAGTTGCGTCTTGTATGATCTTCTACATCAAAAATCGAAAGTCAACATGAATGTTATATTGTTAGAGTTATTTTCTATCATGCGTTATTATATTGGTTATGACCAAGAGAGTATGCTTTGTAGTTGCATCTTGTATGATCTTCTACATCAGAAATCAAAAGTCAATGTTTTCATGAATGTGAATGTTATTACCATTATAATAATTATTTATTATTGCTTCTATACACAAAAATAAGATTAAATAAGATTTCAACCAGGTACCAGTACAGGGGACTTTCTGTGTTCCATGTAGATTTGGAACTGGCTGTCAATTCTGATACCAGAATGAAATGGGTTTTAGGAATGATCCTACTAGAGATGGGTTTGAGTTTCAGAATTGATCTCTCTCCCCAGATCTAGAGTACAAAGGTTATTCCCATTCGGTCTAAATTCCGACTAAAACAATACGTTTTTTGAATCGATTTAATCTCTAAAAGTGTTTGATATGCTTGTATTATTTGGTTGAAATAATGAATTAAATAGATAGAATGATTCACTGAGCTTTTTAACTCACCCCTTATTTTTCACATTTCAAGAAATTAACTTATCAGCCAACGTGGAGAATTATTTGTTCTTTTATGTATTTCATTGTAGGGCATGTGGGCCCAAGCTAAATTATGTTTTTCAGTTTTGAATTTATCTTCGCTATAATTGATCATTGTACTCAAAATTTTTGAATACATAAATGAAGGATCTTATTTATTATGATGTCATTTTGTACATTGACTAATATACACAGGAACCCTCATAGATTTGGGTCTAAGAAGAAGAAAATATAGCACGGGCAAGTTTCCCGGGTTGCCCAAGATTATTAATCAAAAAAAATTAGAACGTCAAATGACGTGGATGTTAAGGCTCGGGAGGCGGGTTGTTACACTATGACAGTACATGGTTCTTATCTTTAATTTCTTATATTTAAAAATTACATAATCATAAAAGAAATTCAAAACATAAATATCATAATTTTAAACAACCAAGAAAGTATGAAAACATTACATAGCATGATTGAAACATTGAATTAAATCCTAAATATGGATTCTAAGCATGACATTCTCTCATGAGTGATTAAAACACAAAAACATGTTGGACTAAAGTTAAAATATGATTAAACATGCTGAAGCTAAAATAAAACATGCTGAAAACTAGAATTTAAACAAGTATGAACATGTTAGAAATTTGAAAGAGCAAAGTAGAAGTTCAACAAATCTCCCCGACCTTAATCCGAGTTTCTTTATAGAATCAGGCGAGGTTCCCTTTATCCACCACTTTTAGAACTTCATGAACTTCTAATCACCAAAAAAATTACTTCAACAACTCTCTAAAATACTGAAATAATAACTTATCACACAAGAGAGAAAAGAGAGTGAGAAGAGGTGCCAAAGAGACGGCAGGAACAAGCAAAGAGGGAAGTGTCAACTCTTTGCTTTGGGATTAGATGAATGTGAGCAAGAGGGGGTTTATATAGATGTTCATGAGCACAAGGGGGGCATCTAGGGTAGCTCAACATGTTTGGGCATGTTCTTAGACTCAAAAGGGACGATTTGGGTGAGAAAGGCAAGTGAGTTTGTGGGCCCATTAAAGCTTGCTAAATTTCCATGAGCAAATATTTGATTCTCTGTCTTATTTCCTATTTAATTTAAGAGAATGTTTCCAAACTTTGATCCATTCTAATTTCTATTAGGACGTCCCATATTAGGCTGGTTCATCGTTTAGAAACATTTACTAGACAACACTTTGCTTGGTGTCACATATGCATGAAGTGAAAACCTTCCCTTCTTGCCGTCATGGAAGATCTTTTTTTATGAAACTTCTAATTTTGATTTGTGTGGCCAGTAAGGGACAGCTAGGGTTTGTAAGTGAGCACAATTTATGTTTAAGAAACTTCTAATAAGGTTTGTCATATGTGTGCATACACCCGCACACACACATGGGTGTAGACGTCCTGAGGGTGCATGGAACACTTGATCATTTTCTTTGGTACATGGGATCACTTTGTCTTGATTTCTAACCATGGTGACACATCATATATGTGAGTGTATGGAATTATTTGTGTGGTACATAGGATCATTTTGTATGGATTCAAATAATGGAAACATCCCATTGAGGTTGGGTAGGGTGAGGGTACACATGATCATGGTGTTCCACCCCTGTGTCTTGCACATATTAGGAGTGGTCATAACTTCATAGGTTCACAAAAATCAAATAAAAATTAATATCTCCTTATTTACATGGAATTATGATTTATATCCTATAGTTTTGGAATCATATAAACCGAATGCACATTTTAAGGTATGGTTTGGCCCTAGGTGATTTTCCTTCAAAAACCATCCTTATTTAAGACCCACTGAGCTCACTAGGCAAATGAAAATTAAAATCTTGGTCAATTGTTCTAATTTTTGGATATGTCATTCATTTTGTTAGTTTGTGTCATTCCGCTTCATTTCGAATCATTTCAATCTCCTGAAATACCCTAAATGACAATTCTTTAGACCCCTTCAAAGGTGTCTGGCAAATAAAAACCCTAACCTCGACCAATTGTTTTAATTTTTGTATTTGTTGTTCCCTTAGTTGATTCATATCATCTTACTTCATTCAAAGTTGTTTTGGGTCTCTGAGAGGCACTAAACAAAAGTTTTGGAACCTGTCAGATTTAGCTCTTAAATGAACTCGGTTTCATTTTGCAACCAAATTTTACTAAAGAAATGATAAGTTTCATTTAATTGAGTACAGAAAATTTAGCATATTACATAAGAGAAAATTAATTTTTGGAGAGTATATGATTTTTTAGAATGATTATGAAATTTTTGGGAGAAAAATTTAATTTTTGGGTGGATTATTCAATTTTTCAAAAATAATTGTATAAATGATGAAAATGACGCATAATTAGAGATGTTTGAAAAAATTAAAGTGAAAAGAAGTCAAATGATTTAAAAAAAAATGGTGAAAATCAAGTATATGTATATATATATATATATACATACATACATACAAATACAAATACAAAGAAAAAATAATAATAATAATGGAATTCGGTCACCTAGGCTTGGCCTGTGGGTCGGCTCGATTGGCTGACCAGCCCAGCGTCTGCCCTCTTGTTCCCCCTTTGTTTTGCTCCTTTTTTTGAATTTTCTGGGCGTTTTTCATGCGAAAAAGTAGCCAAGAACCTAGTTTCGAACCACAGGTTTTGCAATCCAATCACACCTCTGAGCTGGCCAATACATGGTGCCAACAAGTCACCTTGCATGGAAGCACATGGGCCACGTGGCACTCTCATTTGCCATGCAAGTGTAATACCTAAAATTTTAGTGACGTAATAACCGAAATTTGAGTTTAAAACACATTTTCGTAGTACATATACGTGTATATATATATATATTTGTCATTGATATGCAATTAATTAGTTAGCATAGAAATACAAAGGTATATACATTAATTAATATTAGACATATAAAAATGTTGGGTAAATATACGCTTCTCTATTTGAATAAGAAAATAATATTTTTAGTATGATATTAATATAGAAAAGTATGTGTATAATAATTAGATGCACTCATGAGAACAATATTTGATTTAGTATGATAGTAATATATATATAGAAAAGTATATGTGCAAAGGAAATGCATTCATGAATGCAATATCTTATTTAGTATGATGTTAAGGTATGCATATATAGTAAATGATAGTCCCAAATTGGAAAAATAGAAACACTAGTTGAAAGAGGGTATGCATATATAGGAAATGATAGTCCCACATTGAAAAAAATAGAAACACTAGTTTAAAGAGGGCTCCATATAAACCTCCCTACTCTACCCATCTCATTCATCCCAAAGCAAGAGTTGAAATTCCTCTTGCTCTCTCTTTGCCTCCTTCTTGGCAAACTTAGTTCTTTTCTTCTTTTATTAAGCTATTCTAAATAGCTTGCGAGGTAGTAGCAACGAAGTGCTACAAAGATTTTAGGAAGCGATCTTGAGGTGAGTTTTTTTTCCTTCTTTTAATTTATTATTTTGATTTAAATAATGTTTGCTCGTTAGTTTGATTTTATTCTTGTCCTTTACATTTATGTCAGTCAATTATTATGTTACTCATGACCAAGAGAATATGCTGTGTAGTTGCGTCTTGTACGATCTTCTACATCATAAATTGGAAGTCAATCTGAATGTTACACTGTTTGAGCCATTATTTATCATACACTAATGTATTGTTTATGATCAAGAGAGTATGCTCTGTAGTTGTGTCCTATACGATCTTCTACATCAGAAATTGAAAGTCAATGTTTGTGAATGTGAATTGTTATATGGTTGGAGTATTTAGATATTGTTGGAATATTTATTTGCTATGCTCTTACACACAAAAATAAGATTAAACAAGATTCTAACCACGTACCGGTATGGGGGACTTTTTGTGTTTCATGTAGAATTGGAACTGGCTGTCAATACTGACACCAGAATGGAACGGGTTTCAAGAATGATCCCACTAAAGATGGGTTTGAGTTTCAGAATTGATCTCTCTCCTTAGATCTGGAGCACCGAGGTTACTCTCGTTCGGTCTAAATTACGACTGAGATAATATATTGTTTGAATCGATTTAATCTCTGAAAGTATTTGATATGTTTGCATTATCTAGTTAAAATAATGAATTAAATAGATAGAATGATTCACTGGGATTTTTAGCTCACCCCCCTATTTTTCACATCTCAGGAAATTAATCAGCTTACGAGGAGATTTATCTATTGAAAGTTTTTATTTATTTCAATGTAGGGCGCATCCGCCCAAGCTAAATCATGTATTTTTAGTTTTGAATTTATTTTTCGCTGTAATTGATCATTGTACTCGAAATTTTTGAATGAATAAATAAAGAATCTTATTTACCATGATGTCATTTTGTACATAGATTAATGTACACAGGAACCCTAATGGATTTGGGTCCAAGAAAAAGAAAATGTAGCACGGGCCCGTCTCCCAGGCATCCCAAGATTTTTGATCAAAGAAAGTTAAACCATCAAATGACGCGAAAGATGGGACTCGGGAGGCAGGGTGTTACAGCAAGCCACCTCAACATGCAACAAAACCCCATTCTTGAGCAAAAATCTCATTTTTCAGTTTCTACAACCCATATTTCAGAGCTCATATCTCCTTCAATCTATATCTGTTTTCAATGATTTAGGGCTCTTTGGAAAGCCCTTATCGCCCTCTACAACATTGCACAAGCCATTGGTCAAAGTTTTCATCCATCTGAGGCTAAGACGACCACAAAAAGGTGTTGTTGGACACTATCATAATAGAAATCTGCAAAAAAACTATGTTGGTTAGATCATTAATGGAGTGATTCGCAGCCCATCTGAGGTTCGTCCTTGATGTAAAACCACTCATTTTCTTCCTTGTCATGTGTATTTCGATCTCCAAGTGATAGAAATTGAAAAATGATATCCTAACCACGTTTTATAGAGCCTTCAAGTTGATTGGTTGCTCACTGTTTCAACAGTTTTAGCAGAAGATAGTTTTGAGAAGTGTTTTTGAGGCATCATTTGAAGAAGCTAGGGACGTCCATTTAGACTAAAATTTAGGGCATTTTAAACCTCACAGCAAAGGCTATAAGAAGGTATAAACCCCAACCCCTAAGCCTCTATATGCACAATTTTATATTCATGCCACGATGCCTACTTATATGTAGATTTCTGGTACTTAGAAAATATTTTTAAAACTGTTGATATGTGCTAAGTTGTAGGGTGGATTTAGGAATGCTCATGGTCATGATTGCATACTATTTTTAGATGAGATTTGAACTACCAATATTTTGGAATCTTAATTATACAAAAGATGTATGATAGGGTTCAAATCAGTAGGGCAATAAATATGCATAGGCACTTGAAAAACCATAGAAAATTGAAGTTTTAAACAATCTATTACATGACAGAGAAGTAGAAGACTAGTTGACTGACCAAATGAAGGTATTTTGAGCTGCAATTTGGTATAGAGGTCCCTGGACATGTCACGATTGCATGTACCAAATTTGAGCCCAATTTGAATTCGGTAAGGGAGTCAATTGATACACCATTTAACTGTGTATCACATGAGGTACGAGATTTCATAGTCCTGTTAATGCACTTAGAAACCTTAATAAAAGGTGTCCAAAAATTAGAATCTAAAATTCTTGTGAAGGTTTAGGTAGTGTAGATGAAATTTGAAAAGTTTTGCACAAATCTGACTTATGAATTAATCGCAGAAAAATTGACAAATTCATTGTATAAAGAGGGTGAATGCTTGAATTTGGGCTAAGTGTAAAAATTTGGGGATCTTTGCTTAATTGGCCCAATTTCGACATAAATTGACCAATTGGACCCAAATTGACCAAGGATAACCAAAATTGACCATGTTGACCAATTTTGACTAAGTTTGACCTGTTAACCAAGTTTGATCAATTGATCGAATTCTCGACCGAATCGGATTTGGGTCCGTCAAGACCGATTAAGGATAGTCGAGTAGGGAATTAAGTGACATTCTATTAAAAAAATAAAATTGAGTTTAAATAATGCGCACTTGAGTGAGCACTACAAGACAGGGCCAGTTCTCAATGGGACATCGGTGCACAGGACTCAAGATGAGTAGTTTGATTCAAGTGTTTTACATGACTTGTGTTACTTAAATAAAACTTGTGTGAAATGGCATAGTTTAAATGGTTTCTTGAGATTGAGATGCATAAATGTACATGGGTAATGAGACCATAAGCTTGAAGGCCAAGCGTCGGGGTTAGGGCGCATGATCAATGCGCCTAACCTTAGAACCCGCTTGAGTCATGGTACTTGAGGGTCGAGCATCAGGGTTAGGATATTTGATGGGTATACTGTAACACCCCAACCCCCACATTCCTTGAGTTTTGGACAACCACCATTATTCGACAGTGGACTTAACCAATTGGCGGGTTGGGTCATGTTACTTTACAAGTGACACAC
>JAJIYU010013382.1:0-13886 GCA_030144865.1 Tinospora cordifolia
ATATTATGTAATTATAACATTTTTAAAAAATATTTATATTTTTATATATAAAAATAGTCAATTTAAAATAAAGGACAAATTATTTATATCCGACCCAAACCCCTAAATAGTAAGCAACAACCTCTAAATGGTAGGTAGGGTTGTTCATCAACCCGCCCAATCCGACCAACATAAATTTTTTGGATCGGTTTGGATTGTGTTACATTAATTATTTGGGTTAGGTTAAGTTTTAAAATAATCAATCGAAGGGTTTAAGTTAAGTTATGGGTCAAATACTTAAAAACCTAAACCTAATTGACCCAAGATCTTACTTCTTTTTTTTCCTCATTTTTCTTCTTCTTCTTCTTCTTCTTCTTTAATTATAAATGTTTTTAAAAACAAATGAGATAAGTTTTTGAAACATTTTTTCATATATAAATGATAAACTTACAAGTAGTTATTTAAATTGATATGATTATTTATTTGATATCAATTTTTTTTATGTATAAATATAATCTATTATTTTTAAAAACTGATAATAATTTTGTTTTTTTATTTTTTATTTTACAAAACTAGCAATTCTACACTAAAAGAATTTCAACCTTAAAGATAACTTAATTAAGTAAATTCATATAAATATAATTATTTTTGTATATATCATGGGCCAACTATAAATTATAATTAAAAATTAATATAATTTTTTTAATTTAATAATTTTTTTTTGTAACGAGAGTATTAAAATATAGTAAAAAAAATATTAAATTAGATCTAACTCGATAAATCGATCCAACCTAAACCGAATGGATTGGATTGGGTTCAAACTTTTTCAACTTAGGATGTGGTTGCGGATTTGCCCCTAACCCAACCTACCTAACCCACGGACACCCTTAAATGAGAGATAGATATAAATCAACGATTTTCAAGACCTAAAATCCTAAGAGAATGTCTTCATGAGCTTAAGAAAAACATTTTTTTTTTGTCTATAAATTTGTAATCAGTAAAAACTGATTTTGGTTTTAAAAAATAAAAAATAAAAAAATTAAAAACACATTCTATATTTTTACAGAGAAAATTGGTCTTTTAAAAAAAATGACCAAATATCAACTTTATTTTTCTTTTATCTTTTGCTTTAGATTGCATTATTATTTTTTAACGAGGAATTAAATTGCAAGTAAAGTAATCAAATTTCCATAATTAGTTTCCCTATTCATAAAAATAAATTAGATGTTGAAGAGAAAACATAGAACCAAACCCTTTCAACCAAGAGACCGATGTCATGACACGTATATTTCTATCCTCTCAAGAAAAAAAAAGAGGGATGTTTTAGTCTTAGAGAATCTTTGATAACATGGATGCACGATGTTCTACAATAAAACCCGCAAAACCTGCGCAAATGAACTTAATAAACAAATCCCACAAGTATTGTTAGATGTTATTTTCATACTTATCACATAAGATTACGATGAACTTCAACAACACTAAAACCCTAAAAAATAATTTTTAAGTATACCACATAAACATAGGATTTGAACTTTATTTATTTATTGTATTTCTTAAATTATCTTCAACCTTATGCTCTATATTTCAGACATTCATATTTGATTTTTAATTTTTTTTCAATATATAGAGAATAAAAGTAAATAAATTAGAAAAAAAAAAGATAGAAAGAGGGTTTTGAGTTTGTGTGAGATTTTTGTTTTTTTGTTAATTTTTTAAGAAACATAAAGAAGAAAAAGAAATTATAACATATTTGTGCTAATTGTGAACTTCACAATAAACTTAAATTTTAATTAATTATACTTTTAGATTAATCTCCGTCAAGTTAAAGACTTTGGTGCAATACTAAAAGACGTCTTTGTGATTTATATAATCATGTGAAAAAAAGGAATTATATAATCATGGTGACGTGTCACAGCCTTCCGGACCGGACAGGAAGCCAGCCAGGTGGATTCGGACAGAGTGTTCAAACTAATGGTCCCATCGCCGGGAAATACAGGCTGCGCCGCGCAAGTCACGGTTCTCACTTCTTATAGATAAAAGAACAGATTTGACTGTCATTAAAACCGCGGACGAGGGCACTTTCGTAATTCGACATTTACCCTAATCTTCCTCTGTATGTAAACGGGTCGCTCTCTCGCTTCTTGTTCCTACAAGCCTGGGAGTGAGAACCTTTGGTTTTCTACGAGACCTTTGCAGGTTCAATTTCACTTTATATTTTTATGTATTCGTTTTAATCTTTTGTTTTATTTGTTTTAATGATTAGTTCTTGTTCTTGTTGATTCCGACGTTGTTTTTGTTAAAGTAGGATGAGATCAGTGTTCTTGATGGGTGTTTAGTGTTCATTATTTCTGGTTTCTGGTAGATCAGAGCTGAAAATATACTCGTTTTTAGGTTGCTGTTGGTATTTGAAGATTGATCCGTGGTGTTTCTTTTGTCTATGACTTATTTGAGTTTGCGAAGTGTAAAGTTGGTGCTTGACCCTGTCGATCTTTGAGGTTCATTTTGTGTTTGCTGGATTTAGTGATGAATGTGTTTTTTTTGGGATTCGCTCGTTCTGGTAGTAGGTCAACGTGATAATATGGTTAGATCTTATGTGATTGAGACAGGTTTGTAATTGTATCTTAGTATGAGCTTTTGGTTCAGTGAGACGTTACTGTTGCTGGATCGCAGTTTTGGTGTGCATTTTAATTTGTTTCTGGTAGTCCAATCAATTATATTTGTATTCTGCTTGCTTCTAAGTTAGAGGCCGGTTATTGAGTGTATTATTGTTTCTAAATGGAGTTTTTCTTTTCCTTCTTCTTCTTTCTTGGTTCAGGCTCAGGAGATTTTGACATAGTAGTTAATGATGCATTTCCTCTGTAACTAGGCATTAACAATGTCTTGATTTATGATGTTTATTTAATGAAGTAGAAGTTGATTTTGGTACTACTATTCTTTTGCAACACCAAAGCCACTGCTTTCTTGTATGGTCAATGAGTTGGAAGTTCATGGATTTATGATTTTCAGTATCTGATTTGCTTGAAAGTTCCTGAGAATATAATATTTCTTTGGAATTATCTTCCCACCATGGGAAGCATTTATGTGAGCGACTGTGTTTTGAGATTCATTTCCTTGTAATTTGAATAATGGCTTTGCCTTTGCTGGAGTGGAGTGTAAGAAGCGGATCATGTAGTTTGGGAGAAAAGGCTCAGCTAAGTTAAGCTGAATTTTGATATTTATTACCAAGTTATCAATACGTTGAAGTTGACTGATTTGGTAATGCCTGATATTTTTTTTGGTTTATTTAAGGGCTAAGGTTTAAACTTAAATTGGTTTTACTGTTAATTATTCCCTTATTTACCAAACTGGTTGTTTTTTGGTTTTAAGGTTGTTTGGCTTTCTTCTCATAATTTTTCTTGTGACATTAAATGTTATTTGCATATATGGAATATCGACAATGGGCCATGGAATTTTTTTTTTTTTTTTGGGTGTAAAGTTCAGTTTATGCTTTGAAAACTAATGCACGTCACTGTAGCATGTTCAAGCTACGTTTTTATAGTTTTCCTTCAATTATGTTTTAACTTTATTAGGTTGCTCCTATACAGGTCACCACTTTGAGTTGCAAAAATGGCGGATGGGTCTCGAAGTCCATCTATATTTCACAACCTACATGACCAATCCTATCTGTTCTCTTCACTATCTCCTAACTTGCGGGCCAGGAGCAGTGGTGTTTACAACCTCTCTGGTTCATATATGAGCACGGCCTTGCAACATCCTTCACTTCCAGTGTGGCCAACCAATGGCATTGTATCACCTGTGTTTGTTCAAGCACCATCAGAGAAAGGTGCCAAAGGTTTCCTTATTGATTTTCTTATGGGAGGAGTTTCTGCTGCTGTTTCAAAAACTGCTGCCGCTCCAATTGAGAGAGTGAAGCTCCTAATCCAGAATCAGGATGAAATGATCAAGGCTGGTCGTTTGTCTGAGCCCTACAAAGGAATTTCTGATTGCTTTGCCAGAACAATAAAGGATGAGGGATTCCTTTCTCTCTGGAGAGGAAACACCGCCAATGTCATCAGATACTTTCCCACCCAGGTTTGTACTTTAGATTGACTTAAATCAGTGCTGTGCCTGTGCAAATGAAGGATTCGATTGAGACTTTTTTGTTTGTTTCTTTCACTTCCTAAATCCTGCTTAGTTAGGAAGTCCACTTAAAGATCACCCTGTTTATTCACACAGGCTCTGAACTTTGCCTTTAAAGATTACTTCAAGAGATTGTTCAACTTCAAGAAGGACAGAGATGGCTACTGGAAGTGGTTTGCAGGTAACTTGGCATCAGGAGGTGCAGCTGGTGCTTCATCTCTTCTTTTTGTGTATTCCCTGGATTACGCCCGAACACGTCTTGCCAATGATGCTAAGGCTGCCAAGAAAGGTGGTGAAAGGCAGTTCAATGGTCTGATTGATGTCTACCGAAAAACACTGAAGTCCGATGGAATTGCTGGTCTCTATCGTGGATTTAACATCTCTTGTGTTGGTATCATTGTGTACCGTGGGCTTTACTTTGGCATGTATGATTCCTTGAAGCCAGTCGTGCTGGTTGGTCAGCTACAGGTTAGTATAATGACAGAAAACTGATGATTTAGCTTTTGTGGCTACCAAAGGTGCAATCTATGGCTGGATGCTCATGTATGCTTTCAATATGACAATTGCAGGATAGTTTCTTGGCAAGTTTCCTGTTGGGGTGGGGAATCACAATAGGAGCTGGTCTTGCTTCCTACCCAATTGATACTGTGCGACGGAGGATGATGATGACCTCTGGGGAGGCTGTGAAATACAAGAGCTCGCTAGATGCATTTTCTCAAATCCTCAAGAATGAAGGTGCTAAGTCCCTATTCAAGGGTGCTGGTGCAAACATCCTCCGTGCCGTTGCAGGTGCTGGTGTCTTGGCTGGTTATGACAAACTGCAGGTTATTGTTTTTGGGAAGAAATATGGATCTGGTGGTGGAGGCTAATTTGACCATAATCCACCGTTTCCTGCAGTGGTCGCAGTGTGGTGGGAAGGAAGAAGATATGATAATGATGAAAATTTGGTACCCATTTTAGCCAGAAGATTTAGAATAATTTGAGCAGTTCTTTTTTGCATCCGGAAAAAACCTTAAGGATCTTTCTAATTATCAACTCTGGGTGGTCTGGATTAGGTCATAGTTTTTCAATATCAAGTATGAATTTGAAGTAGTCTTCTGGCTTATTGAGAGTGAATTATTCAATCATGTTGCAAGAAGGTTTAGAGCATTTGTTGTTGTTGGAGTGTTGTGGTAAAAAAGGTCCAGAACCAGTTTTAATATGTAGGTATAACGCTTTATTGTTTTATTATGTCCTTGTTGATGTGGACAATGTGAAAATTTTTAAGGGGTGTCTTTTATTTTGAGATATATGTTAGATTTCTCTTTCAAGTGAGGCCTTAATTTTCTTGGTTTCTGCATTGCAAGTCCTAAATACCAATTAATATTCTTACCAGTAAGGTGTTAGGTACTGAAGTAACAAGCTGAGAAGAGACATGTTACTGGCAATTCAAGGCAAAGAAAATAACAATAGAGAGGTCAAACTAACAAGAAAATGCTCTTCTATTGCGAAAACTTTTTTTTTTAATAGAAAAAAGAAGAAAGAGGATGGAATTATTATCCTAAAAAATTTAGAGTATTTTAAAGTTTTACACATCTATGAATTGTTAATAATATTTACAACACAATTACACGTGTATTTATCTATTAAAAGAATCATTAGTATGTCATGGGTTTGAACAAAATAAAAAGGGTGATTATGATGATTAGATTAACATTAGTTTTAGTGAGTTTAAAGACATCTTAGGGTAGTTAACAAAGCCCATCATTGGCTTGACCTATAATAGCAGTGGGTGAAAGTGGACAAAAGGGAAGCTTAAGCCTTGTGCTCAGTTCCCCTCCAGACATTCACATTGGTCCATTGGGTATCCTTTCCATGTTATTAAAAGATAACGCCATAATTTAGTCTATTTGATAGTTATTGCTCTTAAGTAAAGTCATAGGTTATTTCTTCCATGTATATAAAAATTCTACCACTTAATGTGGCCTCTCAACTCAGATCAGGTCCAGGGTAAGTGTAGATCAAAAATAAAAAATAAAGAATAATAATAGAAAAAAAAGAACTTCACTCCTAAATCCCTCCCTCAAAAACTCAAAAGAAATGTTTTTATCCCTTCAAACCGAAGAAAATATTCAAACCAACTTGGAAAACAACTCTGAGACCTGAGAGACCCATCTGGAGGGAGGTATGTCCCTATCCTGCGCATCACCTTCCCTTAGTCCTTTCAAAATTCCTCCTTTTCTGAACATTCACCTGCCAAAAAAGAAATCTCTGTTCAATGTGAAGACATTTCATCAAACATGAAAGGCGCAGTCGCCCGCTTACTGTCCCTACTGTATATCTTGCCTTATCCATCGTAGTCAAATGAACATTATTTGTTCTAGCGTACATGAAACAGAATGATTAGGCATAATGACTTCAAATTCGTAGTTAAGTCTTCTTCAAGAATGCTTCTTATTACAAATACCCTTAAAACTGATGCCCATCAAACCATAGGTAAGAAACAGCAATGGCTTCAACATCTTCTTCTTCTTCTTCCATCACCACTGCTTTATTCATCTTATTACTGCATTTCATGATCTCGTTTAACACAATTCTTGCTAAAACCAAACTTGCCCACCATCAACACAGCCCTCACCATGGCCTCAAGCAGAAGCCAAGACTCCACCAAGCTTATATTGCCCTCCAAGCATGGAAGCTAGTCATCTATTCTGACCCAAGTAACTTCACTTCCAACTGGGTTGGCCATTCTGTTTGTGATTATAATGGTGTATACTGTGCTCCCTCACTCCATGACCCTGACATCCAAGTTGTTGCAGGAATAGACCTAAACCATAAAGATATTGCTGGGTTCATCCCCGACGACTTTGGCTTGCTCTCTGACCTTGCTCTACTTCACCTTAACAGTAACCGTTTCTGTGGAATTCTTCCCGATTCCTTCACCAACCTCACCCTTCTATTTGAGTTAGACCTTAGCAATAACCGTTTTGTTGGCCCATTTCCATCAGTGGTCCTCTCCCTCCCTTCCCTTAAGTTTCTTGATATCCGTTACAATGAGTTTGAAGGGCCATTGCCTGCTGAGCTTTTTGCAAAAGACCTGGATGCTATATTTGTTAACAATAATCGGCTAACTTCAGTGATTCCTTCAAATATATCAGGGAGTTCAGCTTCAGTTCTGGTGTTTGCTAATAATAACCTTGGAGGATGCCTTCCACCAAGCATTTCAAACTTGGCAAATAGTCTCGAGGAGCTGTTGCTAGTTAACACAAACTTGTCAGGCTGTCTTCCTCCTGAGGTAGGGTTCTTATACAAGCTGAAGGTTTTGGATGCAGGTTTCAACAAGTTGGTTGGTCCCATACCTTACAGTATTGCTGGATTGTACCATTTAGAGCAGCTCAATGTTGCACATAACATGATGACTGGAACAGTTCCTGCAGGCATTTGTGCCCTACCAAATCTGGCAAATTTCACATTTTCTTACAATTTCTTCTGTGAAGAAGAGGGAATTTGCCGCAACCTGACGTCTAGAAGTATTGTATTTGATGACCGTCGGAACTGTTTGGTAGAGAAGAAGTTTCAGAGAAGCAAGAAAGAGTGTGACACAGCTTACGAACATCCTGTTGATTGCTTCAACTATCACTGCAGTGGTAATCCTGGTCCTGGTGGTGGTGCAATTTCTCCTTCGCCATCCCCTTCACCTTCTATCCATTCTTAGATGATTGGTGTGTATGTAAATGATGCTTGCATGTCCACAGTACCGTAAATTCTGAAGGCTTATTCAAGGTCCCTTTCTGAAGTTTGTGTAAATTTCCTGTTTTGGTAAATATGTTCTTTCTCCCCCTCTCTAGTTTTCTTTTTTCTCCCTTGTGTCACACACATCATTATCTCATACTTTTGTATGAAGCACCAGGAAAGTAAAGTGAGAAAAAGGAAGAAACCAACTAACAGGCACCTAATATTAGCTGAAAAAGGATAATTGTAAAATGCAACCAACAACCACCAAGTCTCATCTTAGTCATTTCTCATGCAGCCTACAATTCTCTCTCTCTCTCTCTCTCCAATCTTCACATGTAGCACGTCGGTCTATACACCGAGAGAGACAGAGGTATCCAATCCTCACGTGTAGCACATCGTTCTATACACCGAGAGAGAGAGAGAGATTACGCATATATTAAAAATGAAACTTGAATACACGATTTTTTAGACCAATACTTTGATACCATGTTAGAAAGGAAAACTGTAATATGCTAAAAGTAGCAGAGAAAGTATAATTGTAACTTGCAGCTAACAATCACTGAGTCTCATGTCCATCATTTCTCACTCAACCCTACAATCACTCTTTTTTTTTTTCCCCCCTTTTTAGACGAAAGCCTTGGCTTCTTACCAAGCCAGCGCTTTGATACCATTTAGAAACAACTAAACCCAAAATCTAGAAAAATGGGCAGAGGCCCAATAATGAGCTACTATTAACATTTCCTTTTTCAATTTTATTTTTATAGATCAATTAATACACTAAAAGACCTTTTTAAAATAAAATCTGATAAATGTGTTTACATGAAGACGAGAATCTCAGTCTTGAACCAACTGAGAAGGTGATGGTCCCAATATGCATCAAATACTAAGCAGTAGGATGTACTGTGCCTACGAGTCTTACAATATTTATGAAATTAGACTACTTAATAGTTTTTTTTTTTTTCAATTTATTCTCTGGTAAATTCATAGGCAAAGGAAGGTTCTCATCTGATTTATGTAGTATAACCAGTCAAACACTTAACAATCCATCAATAAGAAATTATATTTTGTAGTTATAGAGCTACTTTCAGAAGTGGGCCAGATTGAGGACACATCTTGAGCCACAGAAACCATGGCAATAGGTCTATTAAATCAAACCAAAACTGGAGCCTTCTTCTGCAATAGTAGCTACTTTATGGCAAGTAAGCACAAATTGAAAGGGATGGTTAGGAGCATCTGGTCAGGGAGGCGTGTGGGAGTACTAACCGAATTAAAAACTGAAGGAATTGTTCCATCTATAGGAAAAAGACCCTGTAATTCTAAGATATCAATTCCAAATGACTTGTAGGCTATAAGTTCCTATCAAATAGCACCTTCATCATCAAAGAAAAGTCCAATATTTGTAAGAAAAGTCCAGAACAATCCAGTCACCGAAGTTTCATTAAATTTCAAAGTCAAAATCTATTCATCATTTCTTGCCAAGTACGATGATCTTAGTGTCACATTCAATTATTACTTGCAACTGCCATCCAAAAGGACCAAAGTCACCAAATAAAAAAGGTGAAGGCATTCTCATCGTACTTTCCATTTTGAGTAAGACTTTGCAAAATAAGTTTCTGAAATCATGTCGCACTTCATGTTCAACATGCAATTTAAGGAAATGATTTTTCTTTTTTTTTAATATATATATTTAAGTGGAGATTACAAATGAAGCCAAATTACAATGTCCTTACCTGGATAAGAAACTTGGGAACAAGAAGTCTCTGCAATAAAAGCTACATGACAAAGAGATTTGGTTCAACCTCACTTCCATAATTCTTCCATGGGTATCCCACGCTCACGAGAAACATCACGGAAGGTTCTCATTTTCTTGACAGCATCAATTGTGGCTCTGGCATTGTTCAGAGCATTATTACTCCCAAGTTGTTTTCCCAAAGCATTTTCAACACCTGCCATTTCGAGCACAATCCTCACAGAACCCCCAGCAATTACACCTGTACCAGGTGAAGCTGGTCTCAACATTACCTTTGCAGCACCATAATCCCCATCAGACCTGAGATTTATTTGCATGAAACAGATTCAGGATAAGAAAGCAGGTTGCATGCATTTTGATAAAAAAAAAAAAGAACAATTAGAAGGATGCAATAGAAAAATGCATATGCTTCCATACATGCCCCATCTAACATGTCATACAAATACAACGTATAAAGTCACTCAATAAAGAAATACAAGGACACAAAAGAGGTATCAAAAATCAAATTCTAACAAAAGTAGTAGCATTAATTTCTTCCTGAACCTATAATGGTGGAAACTGCTGATTAGGCAACCCTTTCTACAAGTGTATAATTTCCAATTACATAATTTTAGAGCATAAAGCACAAAGCTTTAAGCCTTACAAGCGTTCCTTGAAACAGAAGAAAGAAAAAAGGAAGTAACAGTATCCTTTATATACTCATTAAAAAGTTGTGTCTACATCACCTGATTAGGTTTAAGTGGGTTAAGCCCTTCAAAATGGGTAGATTTAATTGGTTAGATAACCAACTCGAAAAGTTGAACTAACCCAATCTAGTACTCAGATTACTCGTGGAATGAGTTATTAAAAAATCATGAGTTGATTTGGTTGGAATTGATTTAAACAACTCAATTCAACTCAACCAATCCAACCAACCAATGCGCATCCTTAAAATTAAGGATAAAAGATGTAGTCATTAGTATAACATTGTTAATATTGATATTATCATTAAATATTAGTTATAAAAGTAGTGTCAACTCAACCATTTGACTCAACTAAGTATTTGCTTAGTAGCTTTTAAATTTGTTTCCTCAACAACATGGTATTCACTACATTAATCTACTCCTCCTTCCACTCTACTCTATCCAAGACTAAGTTGACATTCAAATTATAAATAGTTATATCTTTCTTAATTATTTCTTAGCTACAAGTGGTCTTGTAATTATAAATAAACCATTACAATATCCTACTATAACATGTGCACAACTCAACAGGCGGCAAAATGGGGTGTAAAAGTTAAAATTTTTCCAAAGATGTTTTTAACCAAGCTTAGCCATTTTTATATCTATAGTGAAGAGTAATTCATGCTTCTAGTTCAAGAGGGTATTTTCAGTCCTGAAGGATATGACTCAAAACTTTTGAAAGGGCATGAAGATACTTGATCAGAATGCTCCATGAGGGCTTTTCTGACTCCGCTAGACAAACAATCGTAACATTGAAACCATCTAGACAACCACAAATGATTTAGAAACATAAAACCCCCAATACTTACATTTTATGACATGCACTATTTAAGGACCTATAGAAAGGACATTATCTTTTCAGGACAGACCAAATGAGCTTTATACCCTCATTTTTTTCTCCCTTTTTTTAAATGAAACAAGAAAAAAGACGAATCAAAATCACAACAACCCAATTCAAGACTCAAGATCAAATACCCTTTTTTTATTTTTCATTTTTAAATTTTTATCCAAGGTAGACAATATTTCAATTGTTGGTTACCTGTGAGGAAAAGTGGCGTATTTATTCAAGGGAACCTTAACAATATGTCTCCGGGCATCAACAGCGGACTTCTGAACCGCTGCAATAACCTCCCTAGCTTTCCCAACCCCAACACCCACTTGCCCTTGCTTATCTCCAACAACAACAATTGCCCTAAACCTTAACTGCTTCCCTCCTTTAACCACTTTGGTCACTCTCCTCACTTGCACCACCCTCTCCTCAAACCCATCTCTCACCTTCTCCTTCTTTATCTTCCCAAAGCCACTTGTTTTCTTCACTTTTGAATCCATCACATAAGTGTCATTTCCTAACACGCTCTCTCCGCTGTACGCCGGCCCGTACAGCTCCTCGTACGCCGCCGCTATTTCCTCTTCGGTCTCCGGCGGAAGCTCGTCGAAGTACGGCGGCGGGACGTAGCCCTCCGGCGGTGTTGGTGGGTCGAAGGCAATTTCCTCTTCTGGGTTCACTTCGTCGAAGAAGGAGGTGTCAATGTCGTTTGACGCTTTAATTTTCTGGGTTTTTGAAGGGAATGAGGAAATGTGAGAGAAGGGCTTTGTTGGGTTGTTGTTGAATTTGGTCGTGAAGATGAGATTTGGTTTGTAATGTGATCGGATTGACAGAGAAGAGAATGAAGAGAGAGCTGTCGCAGTTGCAGAGGCTGCCATTTTTTTTTCCCTCTTCTTCTTCGTGCTTCCCTTCTGAATTTCTCTTTTTTTATCTTATTGTTCATGACAGGATAAGGATACGGAAAGGACCCATTTTTAAGTGAGTTAACACGCTCAACTCAGCCACTGAGTTTGCACACTACTCATTCACATTGAGGATTTGTTTCTAGAGTAAAAAGAGTCAGCATGGTCAGCTTCTGTATAAAAAAATGTAATAAAAATAATTATTTTTGAAAATTTAAATATATATTTTTTAAGAATTTAAACATGTATTTTTTTAACTTTTAATTGTTATAAAAGTATAATCTCTATAAAAATATAAAAAATTTAATTTATTTAAATGGAGTGTCAATCTCTAATATGATTAAAAATTCAAATTAGAATAGAAATAAATATTAAGTAGAGTTAGTAAGCACTATTATATTCTGGTTGAAAGCAGAAAATCTGCTTAAATGCCCTCTAAACTTTTTGATTTCAAGATGACTGATCTTAAGCAGTAAAAAAGAGATAATATTAGATGGTAGTTAATGTAAAGCGATTCATATCAACTAATATGAATTCTTTAAATTAAATTAATCTAACTCATTTCATAAAAATAAAAAATAAAAAGAGAAAATAAAAAGGTATATAACTCAGAACTTAATAATACGGACTCATGTTTATTGCAAATCTGTTTGTTTTTCATCATTACAACAAAAGGCTCCTATACTTTCAGTCAAAAAAAAAGAAGAAGGAAAAAACACATTTTTATAAAAAATAGAAATAATTATAAAAATATCACTAGTTTTGAATATGTACAAAATTGAAAATTTTAATAACAAAAATACCGAAAAACGGTTTGTGACAAAAATGACGCTATCTGTGATAAAAAATATTAGTATATAGTGTGTATATCTTATGCATACACACAGTATACAAAATATGTTACAAATCTCAAAAATACTAGTATACAAAATATAAAACTTTTGTATACAGTGAGTATGACATGATATAATATATAGTTTATAAACAATAGTATAATATTATTATATAGTTCATATAACATTAATATAACATTTAACATTTAACATATAACACTAGTATAATACTGATATAACATTTAGCATTTAACATATAGCACTAATATAACATATAACACTATTGTAACACTAGTATAACACTAGTATAATGCTGGTACAACATTTAACATATAATCCTAGTATAACATATGACACTAATATAATACTAGTATAACATTAGTATAACATTTAACATTTAACATATAACATTAGTATAACATTTAACATATAATATTGTATAACATTTAAATTATTGCTTAACCATTATTATTATACCAATAGTTGGTATACGGTTGGTTAACACTGGTTTATAGTCTTCTTCTTCGATCTCATCCTAGGGTTTCGACGAGCTGTCCTATGTTGTGCGAACAATAGTCGTAGGTCACCACAGCAATAGGAGTAGAGAAGAAGAAGCATATCTGGTTCTTCATCTTTGATGAGCAACAATGGGGTGAACGAAGAACATGCAACAGGGGCCACGAGCTCCAGCAAGCAATAGGGGGGCGCGCAGCAGGTAGCGGTGACGGTGAGTGAGCAGCTAAAACGATTCTAGACAAGAAATCCCAAAAACGATGCAGATGTTGCTCCATCTAGAACCTAGAAACGATCAAGATGTTGCTAGATGTGCTCGATTGTTCACGCTAGTCGGTGCTGTTAATGATCGTCCTTGATCATAAACCCACCTCGCTATTGTCTAGGTTGCCCCATCGCGCTACTGTGTGCATCTTTTGATAATGCTCATTTTGACATTAAATTTGTTATCTTATAATTAAACATTATCATATTTTAAGGCTCATTATTTAGTAATTAATTATAAAATATATTTAACTTCTTTTTATA
>JAJIYU010013383.1:0-13877 GCA_030144865.1 Tinospora cordifolia
GTCTCAGTGACAATCGAAATCAGTAATGGCTAAGGGACAAAAAATCTATGATTCGTGAATTTTGCAGAAATGATAGTAGATATGGATATAACTGTTACAAATTTGTAAGTGTAAGTGCCTTTAGGCACACACAATGATGAGAATATGGTAATATGATTAAAGTGGTTTTTGTCAAAGTGAAGATTATTAAATATTAGGTTGTTTTAAACCATTTAGTGCAAAATTTAAATTAGAAACAATTTTCATAGTATTAGTAATTTCGTTAGTGTTGCCAATTTAGCTAATTTCATATTTCAAAAATTAATTAGAAAGTAAAAACTAATCATGATTTTTTTTTTCTTGTATAAACCCTTATCAAAATATGTAAGAGTAAGGTGTGAATATTTGGATTTTGTGTAAAAAGTACGGGCAGATTTAATTATAAGTTTGTGACCTACTTTTGTTCTCTAATAATAAATTATTTTTCATCTCCCATGGACGTAGATAATATGCTAAACTACCACAAATCTGTTTGTTCTTGCATTTAAAATAACTAACATTCATTCAAATATGCATTTTATTAAATTGATTTCTGCTTCAACTAAAATACTTGTTCCAATGTTCAGTATGTATAAAATTTAAGTCCAAACGGTATTTGGATTGAAGGAAGCTACACAGCAAGGAAAAAAGGCATTGATCACCAACCTAAAATTGCTCAGCTCGGAGAGCTAAGTTAAATCATCCAAGGATTTTGAACTCTAATCCCCCTTCATTCTTTGGCTTTGCAAGCCTATCCCAGTTACCACCAGAAAATTCACCATGCAAGGGCTTGGACCACTGCCTCCACTAAAATCTCCTTCCTAGCTTGAGATAAAAAGTTATTCCTTTGGCGAGCTCTGAGATCACCTCTATGAACACATGCTGAAAGCTCTCAAAAGTCAAAACTCACATCAGCTATAACTGATACTTTCCCCAAACTCTCTTGAATTTCTTCTCCATGTCTTCGAACATAGTGGAACACACAGACCTCAATGAACAATCAACAAGCAACCCTACTCTCAACAAATACTAACAGTGCGATCTGCGCGAACCCTCACAATCTCAATTAACACAAACTAGATGGATCAAAAAATCAAATCGGACTCGGAATTTTGGAACGAATTAGGGCATCATCATACCTTTGGAAAGAGGGCAACAACCTCTTGAAGGAGGAGACCATTTATGATTAAGCCTAGATTTTATGAAAGATGAAAGAGCAAAGCCAAACAAATGTCTCTAATTTAAGATTTTATGGTTTGCTCTTTTCTTTTAATCCTTCCGTCGCTTTCTGCAAGTTCAATGGTTTCTTTTCTTTCTACAACTTCTTACTCTCTCCTCCTCTTCGTCTTCCGCTTCTTCTTCTACAATCTCCTTTACCCTTAAACCCAACCCTACGTAAGATCGGCCAAACCTCAAATTGGGGCATCATGTATCTATCCAAATCGAACCTTTTTGAAAATCGGAGCAAAAGCCCGATTGCAGAGTAGTATATTACGTATCAAGTCAAATACACCAAGAAAATTAGTTCTTTTCAAAACATAAATAAATAATTCATGATAAGATAACAAGTGTAATTACATGGCCAAGACTGCCTAACCAGTATGCACTCTATGCATGAGGAATTGATAATTTCACAGTTACAGGAACCCCATTGTTGTAAGTTTTTAAGGAGAGGAAAGAAAAAAAGAAATTGTTCCAACAAGCCTGAAAGCAGTATTTCACATTCATTTCTATTTCAATGGCTACTCCTTAACATAATATATAGTCCTTCAAGAATACATAGTATCAGCTTGCAAGCCGGTAATTTACATGACAGATTGAAAAAGAGAAAAACAAAAAAGATGTACTCATGGAACTGTTTTATATTTGAAAAGCCCTACAAGATTGATGAAATGAGATAAAGAATGGTCTCAAAGAGAATTCAAGGAGGCCGAACCTTCCGTCCATATGCTAGCACCATCACAAAATCCTTGGCAGAGTTGCCCACAGCTGTTGAAACTCTCGGTGACATGGATGCACTCTGTAACCACAAATCCATTAAGTCATGGAGTCGTAAGGTTGGCACCACTGGCTGTCCCTGACACGTAATCTCTACCTAGAAAACAAAAGGATCAAATGAGATTTGATTAAGTAATCTTCCAGAGATGCAAGACCCCAAAAGAAGCAAGTAAATAAAAGCTTGTAAGGCCACTCAAGAAGGGCAATTTAATCAATGTCATTTCAGAAAAAAACTAAGCCCTTAGGTGCAAATATAATTGGTAGGAAACATTTGTGAATTGTGTCATCTCATGTGAGAATATTGGAAGAGTTGCACTTACATTGGTTACCTATTCAGTTCTATATCTTTCTGAAGCAGAGGTCAGCTACCTTTGATTTAATGGGGAGACTAAAGGATGATATGAAAAAGAAGTAGCTAGTGGCTAGTTACAATAGCATCACAATGATCATCTCTTCTACCTTGTGATGCATAGCATTCCATATCTTTTTCATACCAAGTAAGACCTAGAAGTTCTAGTTCTATGTTCCGTAGTAGAGTATGCTTATGGCTACTGAAACTCCTCGTGGATCTTACATAACAGTAACTTTGGTGAGGTTGTGTGTATAATTAAATAAGTACATCCAAGCATTGCTCTTGCAGTTTCTATGGAGTTCAAATTATTGATGAGTTCCATTACTTAAAAATGTCAGAACATACGAATTTTGATCAACATGAAAAGCATAAGCTTGAACTTCTAAAAACTTTGATCTCTCAAAAAACTGATATTGGAATTTTAAGAAAGAAGAAAAATTAAAAAAAAAAAAAGCCCAGAAAGACAACTGGATTGACCCATATGCTCATAGCTAGTGAAGCTTAAGCCTCACATCACTCTTGAAGTGTGAACCTATGGAGAACGAGGCACACCATTCCAATCCCAAGCGTTAGGGTGGTTTTCATTTCACAGCTTGAACAAAATAACATTCCACAAAGCTTTCAAAAGTTCAGTTTTTAAATTACCAAATACCCAAAACTAGGGAGAGAGCTCATTAAGCCTAAGAAGATTGCTCCTGAAACACAATAGTGATTTGAAGATCTAGACCTCAGTTTCCCATCGATTGCTAACAGGATTTAAATTGGACTGCACAAACCTAAATCACAATGGATGGAAAGTGAGTAAATGCATTCTCAAAGAGCATTCCCACATATTTTCTGATGTACAGCTTAACCAAATATGTAATTCAATATATTTTTGTTTCTGGTCAAAAGGGTCATTTTTCACTTTTAAGGGAAAAACAGAAAAAAGAATTTTGAAAAAAGTCTCCCAAGGCATCCTAAGAGGTTGCGCAAAATGTCATCTCAATTTTAAATACATTTTGAGAATGCCCTTATTTTAAAGGGTTTCTCAATTGATAATATCAAAAAGGACCAAAACCTCCTATTTAAGTGAATAGAGAGTACAAAATAAAATTTTTTTCAAAAAAAAAAAAAAGAAGAGGAAGAATAAGAGTAGTAAGCGGGGGAAAGAAGAGGAAAATTAAGGAGGATGAAATGGTATTAGAAGGAAGAAATTCAGTGAGTCACTTTTCTTTTGCCAAATGAACATGTATATTGACAATTAACTTTTGGTTTGTTATTATACTTTACTAAAAATGAATAATAGGCCATAGTGCAACAGTTGAAATTGCTTGACTGTCTTTGGAAATAGTTTCTCCACTATGAAGCTAAGGTTGTGCATATCATCCCTTCCCTCAATCCCACAATGGGCAAAAACCTCACACACTAGTCATGCACTTTTAATGAGGGTTGATTACAGGAAAATCAGAAAAAAAAATAAGGATCTCCTAAAACATTATTGCATGCCCACATCATTGGAAATAATGCTTTAGAAGGTTCTAATATTTAATTTGTATATTTTTTTTTTAATTTTTAGTCAAGTTTCCATTCTGAGAGAAGGTTATATGTTGGTATTCTAGAGATAGTCTTATAGACTTCTAGAATCTCTTTTGTTACCAAGTCCAATCAGAAAGTGTCTAAATAGAGTTGTACTAACTTCAGATAGTTGTTATATTGTTAAAGATGGCCTAGGAAATTTATAAGTTTTTTAGGAAGTCGCTAAGTTGTGTCCCTGAGGTTATCATAAGGAGTCCCAATTACAAGTTCAATTCATTTGATCATTAATTTGAAAGCAAGTTATGCTAATTATCTACTTTTCTCTTGAATAAGTTGATGCAAACACACTTCCGCTTCGTTAAGTGGTATCAGTTATCTTTCTCTTTGGGATTAAGTTAGCTGTTGTTTTTTTTTTTAATCAATTTTCATTGAATCTATTGGTTCAAACATGTGTTTACTATGCTAAGAGAAACAAAGCCTCAATTCCGAGTTTATTACTTTCATCATCTAGGCTGACAATGGTGATGATACTTATGCCTTTATTATTTGCAATTTGTTGTCTATACCCCAAGCCGGAGGCTCCAGCTCTATATGGCTTATTTCATATTTCTTGCAAGATCCAAGATAAGACATGTTAGCTCACCACTGATGGCGGCTATAATGAGAATATTATCTTTGTTGCCATGGTTGATGCCCTTAAGATCCCTACTCAATGATCCCATTCTAAATTGTACAATGTTAGAAGGATTGATAACAGTTATCAAAAGAAAGTGGACTTCCAATGTGTTGTCACTTTCGAAGTTGGTGGATTCCATGGTTTGGAATGTGGTTTCCATGCTAGCATATTATTTGCTTCTTGGTCATCTATTAATGTGACATTGACACAACTAGTGGAAAAGGTCAACACTTACTCATTCCTTCAGTATGGCGTGATGATTGTGTAGCACCCATCTATGCGAAGCCCAAAGCTTCCTCTTCTACCAATGAAAAGCAATATGGATAGATAGAAGAGGGAGAACCATTCCAAGGAAACCAAGCATGTTTCAAACAAGTTGCAGCCTTCCAACCCTCCATCATTGCCTGCACTTCCCAACATCCGTTTAGTCTACCTTCAAGCCTCCACAACCCTACCACATCATCTTCCTTGTAACTCCACAAACATAGATGACTGTCCCTCAACTTCAAATCTACAGGTTTCAATTGCTGAAAATTATGACAAGGCACAAAATATACAGCCAATTATCCGTTCACAACCCTAGCATACACGTCTCAACCATCCATTGCCTCACTCATTAGGACACACCTTCCCAAACATTTTCCAATTCTCAACTTGCTTAACCACCACATTTCAGATATATGTTTCAATTTTTTTAGAGAAATGATATTTGTTTACCTTGTAAACCCGGCAAAAGTATCTCCTCTTATTGTTTCCCTATTGAACATAGTGTGAGTTCAAACTTTTCCCACCCAATGGAGATTTACATGTTGAAGATTTCTTTCAATTGGATATTTTAAGTACAGAGATTTTGACAACATGAAACTCCTCAAAGAAAAACTTCTCACACATGAACTTATTGGTTCATCTTACTTTTGGTGGAATCACTTGCATACGAAAACCTTCGTCAAAGTTTCGCTCCTACTTTGAACATGAAGTAAGAAGGCACATCTCCTTTGTCGTGTGAGCTCAAGGATGAATTCTTGAAAAGGGAGGGATGATGTAAGACATGAATTAATCTTTTAGAAGTTTGTAATATTTTTGTAGTTACTTTCTATTTTAGTGAAGTTCTATTTTTAGATAAGTTTCTATTTTTGGTATTTTAGTTAGGTCCAGCAGAAATAACCGATTTTTTGAGACTCCATTTTAAGTTTTATCCATATACAGTAGTTTCAATGTTGTCAAGGCATCACCTAGGCATCTAGGTGCACCAAGGAGATAGTTGCAATTTAGTTTTTTAATGAGGGACTTAAAAAAATTATTTTAAACTGTTAATTAATAAAAATTAAATAATATATTAAAATCAATAATATATCATTTATTTTAATATAGTATATATATTATATATATACATGTATAAAGAATGAAAAACCAATGAATAAATAAATAATTTTTTAGAAACCTCTAAATAATTATTTTTTATGGTCCGCTTAGGCCTTGTTTCACCTTATAAAGGCTTATTGCCTAATTTCACTTTTCTGCCTTGACAAAACTGGGTAGTTGTTTTGTTTTTGTAATTTAATGCAATTTGAAGAATCCAACGTCTCTAAGAGCATTGTAAAAATTTTAGAAAGTCATTCTATTGTTATAGATAGCAAAGGAAACTTACGTTTTAAGTATTTAAGGAAGTAGCAAGTTGTTTCCATGGAGTCGTCTGTATAAAGAGCTCCAATTATGAGTTTACTGCATCCAATCATCAGACAGTATTCTTTTTACGAACAAATTCTGCATCTTACTTCTTTATCTTTCTAATTTTCTCTTAAATCCATTGATTCCTACATGCTCCAACCGCATAAATATCTCCCCCACGTAAGTTACCTTAGTTTCTTTTTTTGTCTCTTTTCTTTTTCTACTAATTCAAACACACTTCGGCTATGTTAAATGTGAAATGCTAAGATGGATGTGTCATAAAACGTTAAAAGATAAGATTGGAAATGAGTACTTTTGGGCAATGGTAGGAGCAGCACCAGAGATCAAATGACAGAGAACCAACTAAATGTAGTTTGGGCATACACAATGTACGCCTTTAGATAAAACAATTCAGAAGAGTGACCTACAACGGTAACAATAGAGGAACAGGTAAACCTAAAATAACATGGATATAGATATTAATTAAAAATATTAAGCCAAGTTTTTTATATATTTGAATATCGATTTGGCCCTTCATAGATCATTGTGGAAGAAGTGAATTGACGTTGTAAAACCCATGTGGTTGATAACAGATATTATGAGAAAACAAATTCAAGGAATTACATTGAAAAACATAAGAGCCCTTACTAAATTGAGGACCTGGACAAAATAAAAAATGTATATATAAAAACAAAAGTTTGTTGAACTTTAAGGGAAGTGAATCATTAAGAGATTATGAAGTTAATTTAGTCCCCATTACATTCAATTTGGAGAACAGTAGGAAAATTTTAGCTAAAATGATTACTATTCATTTGCTGCAATTTAGATTTGTAGAGAATGAATGCTTCGAGCACATCCCATTTAACAAAATGGAAATTCTTATCCCATCCCATCATGCAGTTTCTATGGACTGGTTTGAATTATTTAATGATGTGAAGAAGACCATGAAGAACAAACTTAAAAAGCAAGTCAACAAGTCTACGTAACATGACGAATGGACTTCAATACAAAATGTGCATTACCATCTCATGAATCCATGACACAATTCATTAATGATGATTACAGGTAAGCAAAAAAGGATTTTGAGTTTTTCCTGGATTACAAAACACAAAGGTGATGTAATAGGCAAATATCAAAGAATTATTTGCTTGGCTAGGGCATAGCGAGGGTATTTGGGAGAGCACAAATTCGAGCAATAGTTAGTGTTGTGTGTCATGCAATGAATATTCAACAAAAATGCATTGAGGTCAAAGTTATGTAAAATAATGAATTAATTTGTAAAACACTTTTAAACTCAAAGATAAAAATAAATAAATAAAACGTTAACTTCAATATTTGGTAAAAGGCATCCTTAAAGAATAGAAGGACATAAGGTTGAGGCAAAATTTCATACATAATTAGAAACAAAAGAATCACTGAATGAAGAATCAAGATATGATTTATGCAACTCTATTTTAAAACCAAAAAAAGAAGAGCATGTAAGTATAAACCATGTGAATTTAATTAACAACTCTTACATACATAAGCATAAAAATCGTGAAAAGTTTGTTAAACAAAAAGATTATAAACTATATTTGAAGCCATCATGTGCTTCATAATTTGATGAGCTTTTACGATATAATAATTGATAAAAGTTGGTTCAACAATTTCATATAATATATAAATTTAACGAGAAAAATCAACACACATCAACTCGCAAAGAAACCAATCTTTATACATAATATAATTTTGGGTTAGATATTTGTTATTGAGTTTATTTAATTGGGTTAGTAAGTTTTTTTGTAACTATGGGTTTATTATGATTAATTAAAGTTTTAGTTAAATCTAAATAAAACCTTAGGTGAATATTTACAAATATAGGAAGATATCTTTGAATATCTTTTTTTTATTAGCAAGATAAAATCTTGTGAAGATTTTAGCAGTTTAGTAGATCTTTCTTGTTTCCATTTTAGTGTAAATAAGATTCTATAAATACTTCTCTACTTTATGTAATGAGACATCCTACATATCAAATAAAAATTATGTTAAGAGTATTTCTTCATTAAAGACTTCTATTTGTTCTTTAATCAAGAACTTTTATGATCTTATTAAGACAACTTGTGGAGATTAACCTTATAATTTTGGTTCTAATCAACAAGTTTGATGAATGTCAAGTTTTCTTTGCTTATTTCGAGACGATCTATAACGACCTCATCATTTTATTTTAAGATAGTATACTTTTTTAGAAATTTTCAAATTTAGAGATATTTAAGAGAAATATAATTTTTGAAAAAAGAATACATTAATTATTGAGGAAATATGAATTTTAGATAATTATTTATTTTTTAGAAAGGAATAATGAATTTTTAAGAATTTATTTGAGTCCAAAAATTATGGCATTTGTATCAAGATTGCAATTCTGAGATGGGGACCTCAATTCTCATTAGGAGGTCAAACCAAGGACTTATGGAAGTCGAGGCTACCCCATCCCCATGGCAACGCAATAGTGTCCTGAGGGAGGAGTTTAGAGGTCTTATAGTAGCATGGACTTCTTTTTCTTTCTAGGTCATGCGAAGGGAGCTAGTCCAAGATCGTACTATTCCTCTACAAAGACAACAAACGCTCTCAATGGCTAGGCGCCACCTCTTTCTAAGTTATTTCTACTTAGCTGACAAAGGGGATGAGCGGAACAAGGAGTCTCAACTCTCCGGGAATGTTTGAGATGGGAACTAGGAGAAAGTCCACGATGAACTTTCGTAGGGAATTTATTGAAACCATTGAATTCGCAATATGGTAAAGTAGCTCCTAGATGGGAAAATACCCTTTTGATGGGTGTTGCAATGGCTCTATTTGCACTTTAGCGTATCAACAGGGCAAAGCTAAACAAAAAGAAAAAGCACTCACTTGTCCATAGGGACCTCATTGCATACAACTGCCACAACTCCCGCTAGATAGCCACCCTTTTTCTCTTTTACAACCTCGTGGACAAATGAAAGAAGGGAAGTTACAGAATGGGGCGGTGTTTCCACCGATAGCAGTTCTAATTGAGATTGTTTGAGCAACTCACGTAATCGTTGACCTTTTGCTAATTGATTCTGAGTCACAGGTGACGTCTAGCTTCCAAGCATGGGATACCCAGGAGGGGATATCCCTTTTTAAAAAAGGTTTAATAATATTCATATAGATAAACTTATTGATGATTGAAAGTGGAGCATCCATCTCACGAATGATGCTGCTATATACATTTGATTTTGAGAGAAAAATATTGATTTTTGGGTAAAATAAGTGATTTTTGGGAAAAAAAAAGTATAAATATTAGAATTTCGGGTTTATTTGAAAATTTTGAGAAAAATGACGAGTAAGATAGTAAATTTACAAGAAAAGAAAAAAAAAAGAGAAAAAAGAAAGAAAATGAAAAGAGAAGGAAAGGCCTAGGCCCGTGTGGCGTTGAAGGCCAGTGGTGCATGGGCTGCTCCACTCTCCTGCGCAGCCCATGAGCTATCTCCTCCCCTTTTTTCTCTCTCTTCCAATAATTTCTACTAAAAAAGCAGGTGATTTTGGCAGCCCACTTTCTTTCTCTACAACCAATGAAAATCAAAGAGAAAACCACCATTGGAGAGCTTGCATACTCTTCTTCAAGTTACCACCTTCCCTTGGTCCAAGCTCATAGCCATAGAAGGAAAAAAAATGGTCACTATGGCAGGATACTTGACATAGTTGAAATCTAGAACTGTTAAGAAAGTGTGTGATCCAAGTTTTGGAGAAGCTTTTTTTATGGTCATTTCTTGATTGTTTCTTGAGATAAAACCTTCTTTCCTCATCTATGATATGTACATTTCAAGTCCCAACTGTTAGAAAATAGAAACCAAGCTTGTGTTGTAATTTACAAGGTGTCAAAGTGGGTTAGTTACGAACTGTTACAGCAACAGAAGCATCTTTTAGACAACTTTGAAGCAAGTTTTGAAAGGCTTAGAGGAGCCCATTTGAGCTTAAATTTCGAATGTGTGATCTTGGTACTTAAGGGTACAAGAAAGCACAAATCTCGTCCCATAATATTTTCTGGTCGTGACATACCATGCTTGTAAAAGCACCCCGTTGCTTAGGTGTTCTAATACTTAAAAAAATTCTGGGTTTGTAGAGAATGCTTACCATGTGTTTGGTAAAATATATGAGTAGGATTTTGATCATTTTTTCTTATTGATTCAAATTGGTTTTGAAAGGAAATACTTTCGTGATCTAAATGCATGTAAGAGATGTAGGAAATAGCCTTTAAATTAGAGATTTAGTGGGGGAAAACAATGCTTGAAATTCATGAAAATACATGAACTTAGAGAAATCCGTTACACAGCTGAAACTTTGGGAACCGATTGACTGACCAAATCTAATTGTTTTGAGCTGAAGTTCAAGGGAAACCTTACTGGATATCTCAAAAATAAGTGTACCAAATTTCGCCCAAATCTAATATAGGTAAGTACATCAATTAAGATGAAATGTGACTGCCTATCACATGAAATTCTAGAATTGAAGGAAACTAATATCCCACTTAAAACTCCTATCAAATGAAATTCGAAAATTACAAACAAAAATTCGGGTAAATATTTAGGAATCAAATTTGGAAAGTTTTACGTCAATCAGATGCACGGTTTGATCATAGGAAAATCATAAAATCTATTACGCAATAGGGATTATGTTATTGAAAATTCAACTAAGGATTAAAAAATTGGGGATTTTGACCAAATTGACCCCATATGGACCAAATTTAAATTGACCCCATATTGACCCAATTTGACCAAATTGACCCCTTGTTGGCTGAATTACCATGTTGACCAATTTTGCATAAGTTTGATTGCTTCACCAAGTTTAACCAATTAACCAAATTTGACCAATTGAATAAGTTTGACCAAATTTGATCAAGTCAAATCTAAGTTGACTAAGACCGATTAGGGACAGTAGAGCTAGAATTGAAATTGGGTTTAAATAATGTAGATCTAAGCATATATTACAAGACTGGCCCAATGTTGACGAGACACTAGTACGCAGGACCCAAGATGAGTAGTTTAATTCAGACGTTATTTTAATCGTATTCCTTGCATAAACCGTGAATGAAATGACATGGGTTGAATGGTTTCATCTGATTTATGCTACATCAAATTGGTTTTGAAGTATATGCAAATGTATATCGATAATGAGACCATAAGCTCAAGGTTTGAGCATGGGTTCAGGATACATGATGTGATTTGAATTAAACTTGAGGTTAGAGCGCGGGGTTAGGGCATATAATCAGTGTGCCTAACTTCTGACCTGCTCGAGTGACGGAACTTGAGGATCGAGCGCGAGGTTGGGGTATTCGAAGAATATGCGTAGCTCATGACCTGCTTTAGTGGCCAGTATACCTAACTCATGACCTGCTCAAGCGATAACCATAGGGTTGAAATGATGATTTGAAACCCTAGTCCAGATACAGTTTCAACAAACATGTATTCAAAATATTCTTCTTTAACGACTGCATTGCTTATAACTATTTTTACCACATTCCATGTTCTCAAGCATTGTTATCATTATTACTATTCATGCATACATGCACTATTTTTAAAATGTTGGTTATAGGTAATATGCTGGGTTTTCTACTCACTAAGTCATGTTACAATTTAAGCTCACTACTCCACTGACATTTCAGATTCATCGGTGGCTGACAAAGGGAAAGGCATGGTGATAGCCTAGATACCTTGCTAGTTTCCTTCCTTTTCTTGGTTGTGCTAAAGGTTGGTCGTTTGTGTGTATGAAATTAATGATCAATTGTATCTTTTAAAACAAAATAATATATGATATGTAGTAGCAAACTTCTTGGATTGTAGTTTGAAAGGCTCAACAGTGATTAGGCGAACTTGACTCGATGATTGAGTACGTTGAGTCACCGTGCCAGTTGAGCCTCCCTTCGGCCTAAGGAAGGGGTCCTAACACGATCTTTGGGTTTTTTTTTCACATTGATTTCATGTCTTAGATTATTTTGCCTAAGGTTCACATCATTTTGTATTAAAGCCTAGGTTTCTTGAATTATATATGAGTTATCACTCACATTCTCATCCTTTTCTTGAGTTTGGTGTCAATATCCTTCTTAAGGAATTTTTTTTTAATTTTGTTGGTTCAATTAGTAAATTTATTAGGGGTTTCATTGCTTCTGTTTTGGAGTTCTCGTCAATAAATTTGATTATGGGTTTCATTACTTCTCTTTGAGGTTCGCATCGTTTTTGGTTGTGTGTTCCATTGTATCTCATTGAGATTCTCATCATTTGATATTGAGACTTCAGTTCTAAATTAGAGAGCAAAAAAAAAAAAAAAAAGACAAAAGGTTGAAAAAAAAAATGAGAGAAGTTGTGATTGATTTTGTTCCAATCATGTTGAGTTTGCATGATTCACCTTTAAAAAGCTTAGGGCATCAACACTATTTCATTTGTGGAGTGATAATATTCAAGTATCCAACTTATCAATATAATCTAGTTGATATAGAGTTTCAGAAGATGTTCAGTAACCATTAAGCTTCATACAACAAAGTAGAAAAGATTTGAGGACAAATCCTTTTGAGAAAAGAGGGAATGATACGATACAATAATGGGTATAAGTTGATTCAACAATTTCATATGATATATGCATTTAATGATAGAAATCAACGCACATCAACCCGTAAAGAGCCCAATCTTCATATATAATATAATTTTGGGTTAGATATTTGTTATTGAGCTTATTTAATTTTTTATAATCACAGGTTTATTATGGTTAATCGAGGTTTTAGTTAAATCTAAAATAATATCTTAAGTGAGTATTCATAAATATATGAAGATATCTTCAAAGATCTTTTTATTTATTAGCAGGTGGAAATCCTTTGAAGATTTTTCACAGTTTCAGAAATTCTTTTAAATTTTTAGCAAGTAGAACTTCTATGAAGATTTTTAGTATATTTAGAAGGTTCCTTTTTGTTATTAGCAAGTAGAGATTCTTTAAAGATTTTTAGCAATTTAGGAAATTTTTCTTGTTTCTATTTTAGCGTGAATAAGAGTCTATAAATATTTATCTACTTCATCTAACGAGACATCTTATATATCAAATAAAAATTCTTTTGAGTATTTTTTCATTAAAGACCTCTCTTTGTTCTTTGATCAAGAACTTGTATAATCTTATCATGGCAACCTATAGCACTCAACCTTATAACTTTTGATCTACTTAACAAGTTTGATTAAGATTTAAGATCAAGTTTCTTTGCTTGTCAAGACGATCTTTAGGTTCTTTTTCCGCATTATTTTTGGATCTTAGGTGCTTTTGCCTAATGTTCGCATCAATGAGGAAAAAAGATCTTAGGCAAAAGGACCTAAGACCTAAAACCAATACAAAAAAAGAACCCAACAATTATCTTGAAACAAGCAAAGAAACTTGACCTTAACCAAGCTTATTGATTAGAACCAAACTTATAAGTTTGATCGCTACAAGTTGCCTTGATAAGATCATAAAAGTTCTTGATTTAAAAATAAAAATATAATACCTCGAAATTTTTCAAACGCGTACACGTCGCAATTAAAATAAAAAAAAATGTACAATAGTCAATCAAGAAATAAAGTAAATATTTTTATTTTATTTATGTGATGTGAGCTTTGGGTCAAAAAATAATAATAATAA
>JAJIYU010013384.1:0-13881 GCA_030144865.1 Tinospora cordifolia
TGTAACCACTACCATTTAGTGTTTTGTAACCCCTTTGTATTTAGAATTTTGTAACTCCTAAATCTCATTATATCTAAATTAAATATTATAATTATAATTTATGTAACCCCCTATTCCTAAAAACTATATAAAGGGGTGCTTATATTATAAAGTTTGTACCAAGGTTGAACTTCAACCTATTCTTAAGAGAATGAAAATCTCTCTGCCCTATTTCTCTCTTCTCTCTTATGTTCTTGAGTTCTTCTTCTTCTTTTCTTGATCTTCTAGTAGTTTTTCTTTTATTTCATAACAGTCAAAACTATAAAAAGTTTGAATATTTTTTACTATTAACCCCTTTTTTTTAGAAGGGCTATTTGCACGTTTTTACTGTTCTTACCCCATTTTCTAGACCAACCAACTCCACCCCACCAAACTTTACTAAGCTTAAAAAATGCCCTTCTAAACCAAAAAAAAAGCACACTCCACCATTTTCCTTCGTATAAAAGATATCATCCATTTATTACTGTCATACTCGTATATTGTTTCGGGCTTGTTATTTTGTCGAGAAAGAAGAAAACGAGATAGAAAGCCAACTTTTAGAAATTGTTGATTTGGTAAGAATGGTTTAGTATTTTAAATTATTTCAAATTTAATTGTAATAATGAAATGCATTTCGTATATGGATTTAGTTTGAGAAACCGTTACGCAAATGAAAACCTGCGCAACACCTAGAAAATTTTTACCAAATTTTGATAGAAATAAATAAATAAATAATATGATGGATTGGAGTGTTTACTTATTAGTTTATAGTAGGCTAATAGCGTGCACATAAGAAAATTACATGGATCTGTACTTCATAGACATGAATTTTTTTTTGGTCGTATTAACTTTATTTAAAAAAAGGAAATATAGTTAAAAGATTAAAAGAAAAAAAGAAAAAAAAATATACGTACATAAAATTAAAAAATAAAATAAAAAGAAATTTAATAATAAAATAAAGATAAAAAAGAATAACACCAACAAGCCCAAAAAAAAAAGAAAGAAAGAAAATAATGAATCAAAATGAAAAAAATGAAAAATAATAAAGAAAAACAAGAGAGAAAAAATTGATTAAAATTGAAAAAAGGAAAAAAAGGAGAAACTAAGAAAATAAAAAGAAAAATAAAAATGAAAAATGAAATAAAAAGAAAAAAGAGAAAACTGAATAAGAAAAAAAAAAGATAAAATAAACGATAAAAAGAAAAAAAAGAAAGAGAAAGAGAAAGACGAACAAAAAATGTAAAAGAAAACAAGGAGCAAAAAGACAAAGTAATTGAAGATGAAAAAAGGGAAAAATAATAAATAAATAAATAATAAAAAGAAAGATGTAAAAAAATGAGTAGAAGAGTAACAAAATAAGAAAAAAAAAACTAATAGCATTTTAACAATTATAATTTAATCTATTTTATAAATAGCTTCTATTAAAAATTAAAAAAAAACTAGTTTTCCTTCGTTTACAAATTTATTCTCATTTATTTTACATAACAAAAAATTAAATTGTCAGTCAAACACATTTTTTAAGTTTTACTCTAAGTTTCCTTCTTTTTCAAAATTACTATCTTAGTCATTTACTTATTTATTATAAACAATTACAATCTCTGAAAGCTCTTCTTCTTCTTCCTAGAAAAATGAGGGACTCAACCACCAATAGTTGTATAGTGAAGTACATGTTCTTTAAGCAGGAAGGATGATGAGATTATCATGTTTTGTCTCCGATTGCACATATTCATTCAAGTGGTAAAACATCCATGGAAGTTGTCTGATAATTCATGTCAATATCTCACCTGATTATTCAAAGCCCAAAGCATAGTGACAATTCATGGCAATATCTAGGGCATGTTGGGGGTGATGCCATCTAGGTAAACGACCTTGTACTACCTATATTTATTTATATGTTAACCTAATGAGTAATCATATGATATTGCCATAAAAATCAAATTTTGGATCTCTCTCTACGACAAAGAAATAGATAAGTGATTCATGTTGCACATGTCCCCATCATGATTTGTAATAGTGCATGAAAAGTAGTGAGAAGGGATATAAATGTATACCCTCTAACATACCATAATTAAGAATAAATAAATAAAAAGATTGATTGGCTTTTTGTACTAATTTTCTCGAGTTACCAAGTCTAAGAGCATCATATCATCAATGTCAAAGCAAAAATAATAATAAACCTTCTTAATTAAATGACAATAATATATATACATTTCATCAACAATTACAACTTCATAGATGTTCTCCATTTCTTCCATTTGCCTTTTGATCAGATGTTGATTATAATTTTTAAAAAAACAAAAAAAAAAATTAAAGTCCAATCAAACTCAATAACAACATATGCCATGCAACAAGAAAGTAGCTGTTTAATAAACAGTGATCATGTTTAGACAATCAGTTAACTGCCATTTTCTTTTACCAGAAAAAGCCTAGTTAAATCTATATCTATTTATCCTATTCATTTCACAATCCACAAGAATATTAGAGATAACATCATCTTCAATGCCCTTATAGATTGTGTTTCAAAGAAAATGCCTTGTCATCAGAAGACTTGCATATAAACAATGAAGATATTGTTTAATACTTCCAACTAATCTTACAATTTTTTTTTCAAAATGTCATATCGTTTTTGTCGATAAAATGATTATTCAACATACCCTGACATAACCAATCATGTGGAAGATCTATTCATTTATTTAACATCTCAACTTAATAGAGAATGGCGATATTGCATTGAAAAAATCTATGTTAACAACACCCTATCTTACAGGGTATTTATTTATTTATTTACTTTCACTATGCATAGTTGGATTAGAGATGACATGAACTTTGTGGTACTATCTTTAAAAAATGCAGCAGGTCTATCAATTCTTTCTTCAAATGCAATAAATATGACAAATTGAATTCACAACTTCCACTTCCACAGCCAACCTTTTACATATTATATATATATATATATATATATATGTATATATATTATAAACCCACCTGAAAATCAAACTACAATCAAAATTATTATCCAGTCCAAAAAAAAAAAAAATCACAATTATCTGTGTGAACAGGAATCATTACAGGAGCTGTCATCAAACATTAAGCCAAGGAAACATGTTGGGTGAAGTAGGCAACCGTGCAGTCAGAACCTCTACTCCAGTTTCTGTCACCTGTATCATATAACCCAAGGGTCCATTAGAAGAATACACAAACAAGTGTGTTTGGAAACCATAAATAACAATCTTGAGGTCACAGCACCAAGTTATTCAGAAAGCTTTACCAGGTCTCTTACTATTTTTCAAGGAAATAATTAACAACTTCTCTACGTATACGAAAAAAGGTAAAGGGTCCATGAGGCCAACATCCCTGGAGCGGCCACTGAAAACTTTCCTGTCGCTTTCCAACCATAACAACCATAGTGTTGCCAATGAACCAATCGCAGTCACCTCCTTACCCTAAACTACTCTGTAGCAATGAAAAGCAATCCTCCAATGTAGCAAGTGGAAGGAGGAACCTATTTCTCTGAGTAAGGCCCCCACTGATCACAAATTGTGAGCAAATGGACAATGAATAAAAATATAATCCACCCAAATACTTTTGCCTCATACAGAATTTGTGATTGCCAAATAATAATAGGTCCAAGTGGGAACCGACATACAAGAAAATAAGCTGCTAGGTTTTGAGGCCCAAGAAACCCCATCAAAGAGAGAAGATAGTTGAAACCCTTCAAGAGCATTAAGTACAGTAAAGATCTCTTTTGGTTCCCCAATAGTTAAGGCTCTAGATAAGTTCAAAGAGATATGAAAGGAAACCTAAAAACACATAATGTGGGGAACAAAAGTGACAATAGGTTGGCTATGCATGGATGATATCCGATAGATATATAGCGGTTTTGGAAAGGATTCCGCCAATGAACAAGAACCAAGTCATTTATCTTCCCAGAACAAGAAAAGTTCTTTGTTTCCTACCTAGAGGCCAATTTAAGGCACAACCACCGGCCAAGAGATGCAACAAACTTCCATGTCTCCTAAATGTGACCCTCCTTGAGATTCTAGCACTAGTACTTCCCCAAAGAAATCTACACTGCCATATCTGCTGACGATTAACTCTAGCCCACATGGAAGACTATTCCCTCACATATGGCAACAACCCCTAAATCATTCTAAGATTTTGAAGAATGCTTAGTAATATGTTCATTCTATTAACTAGAAGTTCCTACTTTTGAACTTAGAAAACCATTTATGAATTGCACCTAGCTTTGCAATGACGTTGCCTGGGCATGAGTATCGAGGAACGAAAATTTGACTTTGCTCTAAACTTTGACCTTTGAAAATAAAAATTAATTCGAAGAGTTCGAGAAATTCAAAAGAATTTTTGCAAAAATTTGTCAACTTAAAAAAGTTCAAAATATACTATGTAAATGCTACAATATGCAAAATTTCTATACAAAATGATGAAAACAAACATAAATAAATAAATTTCACTTATTAAAGCATACATATAATGGTTTTGAACGTTTATTTTAATATTAACAATGTTTAACACACATTGCGCGTGTTAACTTAAAACTATTATAAAAAATAAATAAATAAAACTTATCGTCAAACCCTAATAGCCTTATAAACATAAACCCAAATTTGATTGATCATTAGTTCGCTAGTCGCTACAAGCACAAGTACACTCAATATTCTCTATCAATTAAAATAGATAGTTCTTATTTCTCGTTTTTCTCTCAACACCTTTCCTCTTAGGCTCTTAGCTTATTTTATTTTCTCTTTCTTCTCTCTATTGTCTCTTCTCCGGCGTACAACCCATTCTTGCTTCTTTTGGATAGCCATTCGCCAATTGCACATATCTCAACTTTAATCTACTTCATTTATAGAATGAGATTTTTTTTATGATAATCTATATGATTATATAAAAAAAATTTCTATACACCACATAGATTTTCTTATAAAAATGTTTTGTTTACAACTTTTATAAATTTTTTTATACAAACATCGTCGAAACTTCAATTTTAGGAGAACTTAGTTAAAATTTTCGAAGATTTCGACGAAATTTTGTAATTTTACAATTACAGGTGAACTTCGCTTAAATTATCCAAATTACCAAATTAATTCGACTAATTTTCATATCATCGCCTAGGCATTTACACTTCATGTGGATAAGGTTGGCAAAGTGGGGGTCTCTACAAAAATCTAAATTTCTTATGGACTAATAATTTGTGCCCAACTATTTAAAGGGGCATAAGCAAATCTTTCTAGTTCTCTTCTCTCAAGCTTCTTTTCAAACAACCGCACATAAATAAACTCTTTTAACTCCATATATTTTCTTTAGAAAAGGAGATAAACAGCTAAATATTTCACCCAAAAGGAGTCTAGAACTATCAAAGATATTAGTGTAATTTCAAATTTCAAGTATTCTGCCTAAACTTTGAAAAAGTTTTATACTAACATGCATATTTGTTTGTTCATGTTTCAACACCTTAAATTAGTTATATCATTAATTAAAGTATTCATATAATCTTAACTTTACAATTTATTTTATTTTTAAGGCCTAAAGTGCTTCCATGCCAAGGTTAAATTGCCAAGACATCCCTTCAATGCTTTTTGACAACATTATTTGAAAAATTCCTTCGACTCTTGTATGCTTCCACTAATGCCAAACAACCAGATTGAAGAGCTAAGGCCGCATTGGGTTTGACATTTAAAAACTGTTTTCTGTATTTTAATTTGAAAAATATGGAAAACTTGTTGGCTACCCAGATTGAAAAAAAGATATTTGAGATTTAACAAAGGAACAAGTTATTTTTAGAAAATAACGAATAGTTATTACTTTTGACCTCTATCTAAGTTTTTAAATTTTCAGCCGAACACAACCTAAGATTTCCAAGATCCCCAGATCATGGCAATTCTAACAAAGCTACAACCTTTTAGCGATGGTTTGAAGTTTCCATCAACATGCATTGTTCACCTAATACACGCCACCTGCAATAGAAGCCAATATGCAACTTTCATGACTCATGAACTCTCCAAAAGTTGAAAAGTTTTGCGTGAGAATTGATTCAATATCAAAATGCACCATACTATGTCCATCCAGTCGACAGAAATGATATAAAATGGATGAGAAAAGTTTTAAATTTCAGATTTCTCCAAAGCAATAATTTTTAAATTAGGTGTCTCAATCACCATTTATATGTTCTTTTTTTGAAAAGAAAAATACAAAAGTAAAAAAATTCTCCACCTACATGTTACTTGGTTCATGCTGTAAATGGGCTTAATATATTTTGCATTCATGCCTTTGAGAGATACCAGATGTGAAAGACTCCAAATATAACCCCAAACTATATCCCTTGCTATGTATCAAAACAGTGATGCCATCCCCATATTGAGGATCAAAGTAAGATTACCATTGACTTTGACGATAGAGATGATCAAAGAGCCTGAGAATTCACAATTCATGGCATTTATGCACTTCCTACTTTTAGCACTTATTCTATAACATGCAGATGCAACTAGAAAATCATTAACTTTACAGTCTTGAAAATAAAGCAGTCATGCCAACCAGCCAATGTAAAATCGTGACATGTCAGCTAACCCTTTGAAAGGAAATAAATATGGTTTTCGGTAAGAGCACGTAGGATGTCTTTAGACATTCATCATTTTAATTTATGCTGGAGCAGCCTTTTGTTATGCACATTTAATTGTTAAAACTAGCAAGATTGTAAGAATAAAAAAAGGAAATCTGAGCAACAAATGTACGTTCCAGAGAAAAAGATAAGAGATGGAAGAATTCAAAGTAAATTAACAGGTTGAGAAGTTGAATTACCAGAAGTGTATGTTCGAATTGAGCACTGCGTTTTCCATCTGCAGTGACTGCAGTCCATCCATCTGGCCATAACCGGTCACGCCAAACTCCTACAAGGTAAAACCTCTTAGCAGTGACAACCACCAGAATTGTCAAATAAAGAAGTTTAAACATTGTATACATCTCAAGAATATTACCAGCATTTATCATTGGTTCAATCGTGAAGGTCTGGCCTGCTTTCATCACACCTACTGCTTTATTTCCTGTCTTTGTTAAGGTCCATAACTCCAGAATATAGCGAAAGGCAAAAATCAGTGCTCAAATGACGAAAGAAGCAAATGTGAAAATTATTGCAGCTGCTGCATCAACAGTAAATAATTTGGTACATAGTCAAGACCATTTTCATGGGAATCCAATAAAAAGCATCTATGAGGATTTTGAACAGTGATTTTGCAAGGATACTTCCATAATGGGGAATATTTGGGGCACAGTGGAACAACTCTCCAATACCATGACCACAATATGATTTTACCTGATATCAAAAGATCAATGAAAATACATTTTGACAAAATGTGGTAAGACAATGAGCATATATACATATATAAGTAAAATAGCAGAGATACCACATTACCACTGAAAATCCTGACATTGAAGCATGCCGGTTGATAACCTCCCCAACTTCACGAAATCGAACTCCAGGTTTAACTGCGCAGAGAAAATACAAAGTCAAAATCAATTTGGACTCCCTAATCCAGCAATCAAAAAAGGAGTTTATAAGCCAAAAAGAGTTCGCAGAATAGTTCTTGGAATTGTTTCAAGCAATTATAACTATAAGTGACACAAAATCTTGCAAATGCCTCATTATTGGATGAATTATTGCATTCATAGGCAAGGCGTCCCATTAGGCTATTAAGATACCAATACTCCAAGTCAGGAGTAGTATTCCTACATCAAAATCTACAACACAAGCAGCAAAAGACAAAGGAACAGCTCACAAAGATTTCACACAATCATCATAGTATAAAATCAAGAAAATTAAGCTAAAACGAACAAAAAGTAAATCATCAGAACTCCAAAGTAGATGACTAAAGTAAAAACAAAAAAAGACCGCGAGAGACCAAAACTTGCACACGTCCGTTGAACCTGAAACTCTTATCCAAATGCAGCAAAACAAAACTTTCAAGGAAATCAAAGGAAAGGTTTAGTGAAGCTTGTTAAAATGGTTTTTACAAAATTAATAGGAAATGCCAACAAAGTCTCATACACTTGTCCTGAAGATAAATGATGAAGATTTATGGTAACCAAGAAAAGAAAAAAGAACTAAATACTCATGGAATTTCTGGAGATCCAAAAATATCTAAACTTCTTAAACAGGTCATGTGGTTAATAAATTTCACGAGTAAAAAATCAACAAGTACCTATAGATATTGCTTTCTCCAAGCACTCATAAGTAGACCGGACAAGCTGCCGGGATGCTTCATCAACGTTTCCAACAAAATATGTTTCATTAAGATCACCTGGAGATTTTTCCAACACAGTCAAGTGCCAAGTTTTTAAATTATATACAAAAAGGTTATAAAATGAACAAACTAAATAGAGTGGACATACCATGGACACCTTTATAGTAGACAGTTACATCTACATTTATGATATCACCATCTTCTAACTTCCTGTAATAAGAAGGAAGAGTCAAAGATCCAAACTGTGCACATACTCAATTGCAGGCATATATTGCAAACAACTTCAACGGTTTCACAAAGAGCAATTCCATATTAACACTTAGACGAAGTTCATATGTATTATAAACCAGCCAAATCAACATTAACAGGAGGTTCCACACACTGATTTTCAATTTTCTTTCACTTATCTGATTACAACTGCAATAGCTCCACAATATTTAGCACAGGCATCAAAAAAGTGAACTAGTAGCTCCCTTTTACACACTCCTCTTGGAAAGAAATTTGCCTTAGTGAATAACTAAAAAAGAGCAGTTCCATATTAACAGTAAGACAAAGTTCATATGCATTATAAACCAACCAATTCAACATTAACAGGAAGTTCCACACACTATTTTTCAATTTTCTTTCACTTATCTGATTACAACTGGAATAGTTCCACAACATACATCAGATGCACCAAAAAGTGAACTAGTAGCTCCCCTTTACACACTCCTCTTGGAAAGAAATTTGCCCAAGTGATTAACTAAGAATATCATGGAGTGATGGACCAACTAACCGAAGGAGCACCACTAAAAAGTTTTCATCAGTTTGTTGAACATGTTCCATAATGATGTGGTTCATTAATTTTTTCGTGAATATTGAATAGTTTTTCTGTACATTGGAATTGCAAAGTCACATAATAGGAGCAATTTTCATAATTGGACCAAGTGTTCAACTGCAATATTATGTGGATGTAATGGCAATTGTAGCAAAAGTAAAAAGGGGATAATTAGGAAAGAAGTCATATATGAGATCCCAAACAGCATCAACTGGGGAAGAAATATGGGAAGGTCAGTCCAAGATAATTAACATGGCACAAAAACCAAAGGCAGGATATTAGACAGGATGATACAGTCCAGTACGCATAGAAAAGGGGGCAAAAGCAGGAGCAGAAGATACACAATTGTTCAATGTCATATTACTTAGCACCCATACAAATTCAAATAACTGATGAAAGATTCATGATAAGATCAACGAATTGAGATAAAGCTTAATGTCAAAGGGATAACACGGGTATATAGGTATATACTTTGTAGCTGAAACAAACACCATGGATCATTCCAAGTATCCAACTCAACCTCAATTTATAGATTTCTTATAGTAATCTACTTCTTTCATACCATAGGAGTGTTTTCAAAGTATCAAGGCAACCTCTAGGCAAATTTACCCTATCTAGGCAAAGCAAAGTGATAAGATAAATATTTATTTATAGTTCCTCAGCTAATTGATTAATTATGCATAGATCCCTACCCAATTCTTATACAAAACTATATATATATATATATATAAATGTATTTTACAAGAACTGTTAAGTTTTCATAAAATAATCAAAAGCACTTCACATTAATTAAAATCATATTCACTAGTTATTAACTTGTGCCACAATATATATTATTTAAGAGATTTGATAAAATTAAAACATTTCTTCAGCATTAAACCAAAAAAAAATAAAAAATGCTAGAAATAAATGTCAATTGTCGGAGGCTTGGCGGTGGGCTGCCGGAGAATTTTATAACTTTTTTGGTTAAAGCAAATGGAAAGTGTAGGCCTAGGGAGAACAAGGTTTGCAGGTCGGAGGTTGTGTTTTTAAAGCTTTTTTTTCTGAAAAAAGACAAATTTATTGATAACGATAAAACTGATTACATCCATCATTGCATATATAGCTACTATAAACGGTTCCCCAATCTAGTAACCATCCTGATATCAGTATCTTCCTAATCCATGGAGACACCGACATCCATCACGCTGCTTTTATCTTAATGTCTTCGCAGATCTTTTCCACATTTCCTTTCCTCTCTTGAAACACTCTATCATTCCTCTCTAACCACAACATACAGATGGTAACATACAACACAATCATGCCCATTCTCCCGTACTCATTGTTAAGATGAAAAGTGCTTCAGTGTTAAGATTTCTTCCACATTTGTTGGTCTTTTGTATCTGACCCCTGAAATTGCAAACCACCTCCCCCACATTTCCCTTGCTAATGCACGCCTAAGGAAAATGTGATCGATGCTTTCTTCATCCTCCATGCACAATGGACATACTGGTGAGATCATCCAGTTTGGTGCTCTTCTCTGCATGAGGTCATTGGTATTAATACTTTCATGTGCAACCAATTAACCAAAGAATCCAGCCTTTGTGGAGAGAAACCCCCTCAAACTTTTGGAATAATATCAAAACCCCACCACTTGCCCACACAGTGTTCAGGTGTTTTCCCCACAAAATGCATAGACGACACTCTAGAAACACTGCACCAAAAAAAGTAAAAGGCAATCCCTTCACTGTCTAAGTACTGTTAGTATCTTCCTAAAATACACTAGAATTAGTTAAGATCATAATTAGTTCAAATCCTTGCTAGGAGTAGCTAGCAGTATGGGAGCTTATTAGAGTGCATACTCACACGCACACACAACAGAGCAGAGCCCTTATGAAGCATATAACAACCAATTTACACACTAACTTATGCAAGAATGGTAGCACCAATCAACAAGACAAGATTGAAAAAAGGAGGTATAAATCCTTAAAAACATAGAGTGGTTTTCAGACGCTAGAATTTTTAACCAACTACTGGAATCAATTTATCACAGACTAATGCCTACTTCGTCTAAGGCTTCTCCTAAAACAGGATATTATATTAACACACACAAGCAACAAGGTTGAGGAAACCTACCAAGAGACACTGTTAAACTATCCAATTCAAACATTTACAAAACAAAACATAGATGACTTCCATGCAAATTGAAATGCTGAGTATGAACCTGGCATCTGGAATTCCATGGCAAATGACTTCATTAACTGACCTGTGACCAACAAAGGAGCAGTAAAGTTAAATACAATCCCAAGTTTTAATATTCAAATAAGTTAAAGGAGACACACAATGAAGAAAGTACCTACGTGCAGCAAGACTTTGGGAAGAAATAATAATTCAACGGAGATGGATACCCTCCTGCAACATAATGACATTAAAAAAAACCACTTCATTTCTTGCATGTCTAAGTTTATAACTCACAATGTATTTGAAACCACAAAAATAATTAAAGGAAATACAGCATCACTACTAAATAATGGTGTTGAAAAAACATAGCATACTTTTTGTCTCCTCAAATTAATAGATTGTCTTACAATCAATCATAAAAGAAGCATTCAGTGAATAACAATTATGAAACTATAAATTGATGACATGAGAATGGCTTAATTATATTTACAATTAAGTGCTTATATGTTCAGTCAATTTTCAGTGGAGTTGAGGTAGCACCTAATATTCCGAGTAAATAACAATCACAAATTGATATGGGCTAGGGGCACTTAAATAGAATTATAGAAAATGAAAGAAATAATTAGCCAAAAGTACAAATGAACATACCAACCATCATTTTAAGGTAGAGTTTGTTAATTCTATATTTGCAGATAGCAAATGAATAAATGTTTTTGACAAATATTTCAAATTTTTCTGCCTCTAAAATTGAGGTATAGCCTTCGTACTGTCAACTTGTTATACAAAAGATTAAACCTCTACTACAATCTACATAAAAAAGGTTTATCATAAAGTAGAGGTCGAGGTCACTATGGCTACAAAAGAGGCCTTGAATCTGAATGTCAACAATAATAATACCCCTTCAAAGCAGAGGCACATTACGTGTCTGTCAACATCCAATATCTTCTTTTACACTAAGAATTCTGGTTTTTGATTTAATACCCTTAGTTGAATTAGCAGTGCGCATGTTCAGCTGGACATATCATAAAAAGAAAGAGCTAGAAACGGGCATATTCAACGAATGGTACGAGTGGTTTGAACTGAAAATAAAATGAGAAAAGAAAAAGGTTGAGGTGCAGACGCTTAGATGCCACAGTTAGAAAGAGTGCCCCATTAACAATCTACAGTAATGATAAAGGAACAAGAAAGAGTTTAAAACTAAATGAAAAAATAATGACGAAATATATAATCACTTGGAATTGGAATGACAACTTCACCCCCGATAGAGCAGAATTAGGCAAAATTCAGGCAGCTAACCATTTCTATTTAGTTGGGGAAAGGTTTAGTTGAGTCAATCCCAGTAGAGTTAAGCATGTGATGACCAATGATCATTCGTGCAGAGAATGCAGAAAATATGGTAGCCTACATCAAATGACTTTTAAAGCCATATTTGGCATGACCTTTGATAAACATTAATGACAACAAATGGAGAACTAAAACAAGCTTTATAGCAACAGAAACACGTATAATCATTCAACTACCATAAGAGAAAACCTGCCTGCTGCTATTGTTGCTTCATGGACCACTGCATCAATCTCATCAGTTGTCACCCCAGGTTTAATCACACGTGCAGCGGCATCCAAGACTTCCCTTGCAATCTGAAAAGAATTTCAACAAAATTAAAGAGAGGAATCTAAGCTAAAGAGAACCGAAGATGTTAAAACTAAAAATCTGACTGTCAGTTTCCTCTTCATGTTACAACAAACAGAAATTTTAAATTAATAGAAGGGAAAGTAAAAAAAAAAACATATACCCCACTTTCAAAGTGTAAATCAATTGAGAAACAGAAAGGAGAGCACGAGCAGCAGGCAAAAGAAAACAAATAGCAACCAGAAAATATATTTGTTGATCTATACGTATAGATGATTTTGGGAAAACCTGTTGCAATAACCCAACAATTAAAATCAATTAACTATTCACTTAGGGAGCTATAAATAGGTTTTTCTGATACAAAGTACAAAGATACATTTTGGTGTCAGGCCTCCTCACTTAGATAGGGAAATCACTAAGCATCATCTTGGCAGCACTGGACTCTGAGTAGAAAAGATTTGAACTCTTTCTTTAAGTTCTATTGCAATATATAATGCTTTGATTTTTCTCAAATTGCTAATAAAAAAAATATGCTCATAGCTATCAGTAATAATAAATGGGCAACAACAAAATTGCTATCTATCGAGTAATTTTTGACATCACCTAACAACTAACATTTAGACTGCAGCTTTCTTGCACCACTCACTACAAGCCAAAATTGAACCATGGGATGAAATGGAGATCTAAGAATTTGATAATCCTTCTAGAATATCCGGCAGTAATCTATTACCTAATCCATTCTCTCAGGGACCCTTTTGGATAAAATGTACTCACAAATTACCTTGATACTTTACCTCTGACTTAAATGGTTAATTATGTGAATTTGTTCTAAACTCATTCTTATCCGTCATTTAAGCTGAAGGCACACAGGCCCCAAAACTTTGGGACTTGTCTTGGATGTCTGTTTTGTCTAGCGGCTCTCACCTTGGATATACGCCTCAAATTTAATATTTTTTGTGTGCGATTGTCCAAAGCAACCACACACAAAAAATATTAAAAACT